>JAOCPU010000082.1:0-95240 GCA_035772785.1 Phlebiopsis flavidoalba
CAGGAAAAATGTTTGGTGGCAAATAACACGTCCTGGAATGGAAAATGAATCAAAATACATGGACTGAATGAAAAAAGAACTCTTACTTGAACCACCCTAAATCACTGGTTGGACATTGACAGAGGGTTTATTTGTGGTTTAGGGTGTTTATTTGGTTATTTTCAATTCAATGTGTTCAAATGGATTTAGATATGGATTTCAACATGTAAATGTTTAATAATTTCCATTTCAACTTGCTCAATTAGTGTTCAATGTGTTCATGAGTTTATGGTGATGGTCATTTCAGTTTATAGGCTGATTCATTATAACATGATATTGGTACTAATGTTTACTCTACTTTGACAGGTGAGCTACTAGTAATTGCAACAATTTCTACTACATACAACAGCATCAAAATAAAACTTGATCTACAGGGAGAGATGACTAGGCCAAATATAAAGTATGTGTCTACATGTACAAACCAAAGCAGGCAAGGCGGGGGCGGGGGCCTGTATTTGTCAACTTGTGTTTGGAACGGAGCAGGCAAAGCTCGGGTTGGAGCTTGTGCTTGGTCACATATGGTCGCCGTCATGAGCCTGCCGTTTGCGTGGGTAGGAACACGTCGGAGCAGGTGTCGGCCCTCCGCACGCCGGCGGGGTATGCGCTCGCGTGCGTACAGGCGAGCTGAGGCAGCCGGGTTCGGACGAGGCTTGTGCTCGTTTGTGTACAGCTTTTTCTGTTGGCAGGAGTCGGACGGCGTGTGTCAGTGCACGGGCGGACCTGCGATCGAGTGCGTACAGATGACGTGGCTGGAGCGAGTGAGTCGAGACGGCCAGTTGAAACAGCCTAACGTGCGTAGGGCTTGTGTTCGTTGTGTATGGCCGTCGTCGGTGGGCATGCGCTCGGCGCGAATGCGTGGGAGTCCGTCGCGAGCATGCGTTGGACTGCGTTCCTGTGTGTTCGTTCACGTCCGGCCGTCCCTCGTGAGCCTCCTGATGCCTATTCGTGTACCGTCGGGGTTGCTGAGTATATTTGCCTTCGTTCGGAGTACGCACGCGGTGGGTCGCCGTGGGCTAAGCGTATGCGTTTGGGTTGGTGAATGCGAGGGATGTAGGGGCGTACCTCGCAAGGGCGCATGCACGGTCCACGCGGCGCGTTTATGCTGTCGTGTTCGGGACGTTTCGTGCAGTCCGCAGACAGCGCCATGACTGGGCTGTCCGCTCGGTGCTCACGGGGACGGCGCGATGGCCGCGCTTTTCATGGTGCTTGCAGGTGATGTCGAGGCGCGGTGTTTGTGTTGGTCACGGACGGCGTCGCGGTCGTGACTGGGCTGGCACTGTTGGTAGCGGGCGACGGGTGCTCTTGCAGATGGCAACGAAGGCGTCGTTGGCCGTGTTGGTTGCCAATTCGGCGCGGTGACGGCGGTGCGCATGGCCGCGGCGGGAGTGGTGGACGGGTGTGGTGGCGCGGTTCATGGCAAGATACAAGAATGTCGTACTCACCTTGGGTCTTGGGAGCGCGCAACAGCACGCTCCCAGGCCTTCTGAATGCTATTGGGGCATCCTTTTTAGCTAGTTTTGGACGCCCCCCGGTGTGGTGACGGGGTCGCGTGGGATGAGCGCAAAACTTCATCATCTCCCCTCTTTAGGGGGTCACACGTGTGTGCGCGCAGCAGGGTCGGGCACGCACCTGGCGCTCGCCTCGAGCACACCGGCTCTTTCATCCATCCCAAGCGTCGAACCAAGGGTGCATTGCACGCCTTGCCACGCGTTCCTCCACTCCCTAACGCGTGTCTTGACAGGTCCCAGTCTTGAGGGCGCGGTCGCGGGTGGTTCAGTTTTGGATTTGGGACCCGCGCGCGTGTTGAGCGGGGTTTGGCGGCGATTAGATCGTGCGCATGGTGGGGATGTGGGAGAGGTGATTGGACTATCAAGGATCCAGTGGGAGATCCCCTTGTGTGAGCGACCCCCGAGAGTGGAGGAGGGCGCCGTTCTCGTGAACTGCTGAGGTGGATGGATGCGCGAAGTGCCAAGTCTCGCGGGCGCCTAGACTTGGAATGCGACGCGCGGCCAGCTCCGAGGCTTCCCCGAGGATTTTCCTCGGGCACCCGTCCCAGTTGGATTCGGAAGCCCGAGGATGGCTCGGAGAGCTTCGGGCTGGATGTCTTCATGCGTAAAAGTGGGACGATACCGAGGATTTTTGAGGGGAAGCAGGGGATGTAGAGTTCGCGAGTTGAGTGCGCCATCGAGGCCGTTTTGATAGGATAGAGCGCGCACAAGTCTTGTCGCCGCGACAAGCACCAGTTTTGCTGACGACCAAGTATTTCGTGACGCGCCGACCTACTGGAGTCCAGTGAGGTCAGATATCTTTTCTCATGTTGATTGCCTGTAAGTATGACCCATATTCAGTTTTTGTTTGTCTGACACATTCCACTTTTGTTTGTCAGAACTGGTGTGTCCTCTGATACATGGGGTTGTGATGACGATGAACTCACTGACTTGCCAGTCACTGTATTCTTAACACCCTGTTTATTACAAAGATACTTCCAGAAGATCATACAAATTACCATAAAGTGGACACTTGAGCACAAGAAAAAGTCTAGAACTTGTGCATAGCACTAGCATACCCTATAGAATACCTGGGTATTCAGCAACTATTATTCAGTTAATGAAACATTTAGAGCCATTTGTGATACATCAATAGAAACTCAGTCAAAACAAAGCTATTGATATCCTCATTCATAAAGCTACAGTAAAACTTGAGTAGTATACACAGTCACTGAGTGAATATCAAATATGCATGAGCACTCTATGTATAACCAAAACTAGACCAAAATAACTATCAAACATAATTTGAATATAAAGATGCTTTGAATACTAGATAAAGAAAACATAAACCTCATTTCACCACAATAAAAACCAAGTAAACAGCCTGCACTAAAGCTGAATTGAGGAGAAATAACAGCTCAATGGTATCAAAATATATAAACAGATTCAACATCAGTGATACACAATAGTAATAGAAAGCTAAACCAAATAAGTATATAGAAACATATTTAATCTCAGTTAAATAGGGGTAGAGTGAACTTTAAAATAGCTATCAGCAGAATGTGTTAACATGCTAAACACCAAATAAATGATGTCTAAATTGGATTTAAACCATATTGAAATAGGATAAAAAATATATAGACACATGTCAACAAGTAATAAATCAAAAGAAAATCAAAAATAGACAATGTTGAATGTGAAATAAATGGATCATAAACAAAATACCTAATAAATGAAAAATAAACTAAAATGTACAGGTTCGGAATGGCAAATGAATCACTCTTACACTCTTGTATGGTTTATTGGTTTATTTTGGTTTATTTCAGCGAAGATTTTTCCTGATGTTCCTATATTGATGCCTGCTGTGTCGCTTCACACTGTCCGTTTTTGTGCACCGTCGGGTTTACCTTGTAGTCATACAACGGTACTACCACCAACTGGAGGAAGCTGTGCAAAGTCGCCCGCAAATATCATATTGATACCTCCAAATCAACGTGGCTTACACGGCGAGCATGAGCCATACGCTCAGCAATTTTATACATACTAAGGCAGTCTAACATCGAAACTTCGTCCATGAAAATGTAGTCTACATTCATCAGATTGCTTTCGGCAGTGGATTGTCGACGTTGCGCTTCCCGCCGCCCAGTGTCGAATACATTAAACCCTAACATGGAATGGTAAGTAGATCCGGATATTAGAGACGCGGCCCGCACCAGTGGGCGCAAGACACATAAACCGATATGATTTGTTTCGTTCACCAAAGAAATGTATCAGAGCTTTTAATAACTTGTGACTTGCCTGTTCCCGCCATGCCGCCTAAAAATCACATCTTCAAACGGCCTTTTCAACATTAGTCCTGGAGGCATGTTGGGCAACAATACTAAAAGCCTCGCTTTTGTTCTTCGTTAAGACTGAATTTTATAATTGTATCCTGATCAGGCACTCGTTTTGAGCGCTCGTATGAGGACAATCACGCTCCAGGTATGACTCGTCAATAACTTTTACCACGTTTGAGGTGCTAGTGCTGGTTTCACCATGAACAATTTCATTTTGGGGTATGCCCCACCTTTGAGGATTGTGGAACCTGAGCTGACCTTGAATCTAATATTGACTGCCTTGAGTGATTGCAATGATTCACCCCATTCAACGCATGTTTTTCCATGCCCTATAACGCGCTCAATTCTACATGCGTCTGTTGGTAGTCTATGAAGAGCACCAACGGAATCCATTAATCTGGTCGCATCTTGAGCAAGTGCCAGCCTGTCTCGTTCTTTCTTGCTATCCTCGTGAACATTACCAATATACGAATCTATACTCTCTCCAACGGCCTCATCCAACGTTCTATCCCCGTAATGCATATCATCCAAGCGCTCCTGCATATCCTCGGCCATGTCAAGTTCTATGTCTACGCCATTCTTCCGTTGCCTTCAAGAATTCATCCCTAGAATCATTGCACTCATACTTGAGATGGAAATATTTCATAATATCCTGTTGTCGTTGTGAAAATGCATAATCCTGGAATGCTACCTCCCATGACATATCAAGCTTTTTAAGGTCCGATCCACGCCTCCAAGGTTTGAAGAAAGTTAGCATTGTCATGCAATAATCTTCTCTATTTCCTTTGTCCCTTCTCGGCAAACTGCCTCCTATGAAGTTAGGAACTTAGGCTTCGAATTCAGATCGCCATTCGTACTCTGTGGGTACCATACTGTGGATGCTCTGATAAAAATCGGTGCAAACCAACATCCTCTTGGTTAGCCTGTCGTACAGTCTCTTTATGGTTACTGTGGGCTCTCCATTTCTTCATCGTCATCGACGTCACTTGTGTCACTGCCAATCATTGTTTCTGTTACGTTATTACTATGTGAATGTAATTGATCAGAATTCTGAACGTCTTGTGTGATACGACTAGGTGAGACGAAATTTCGTTGGTCCCTTACAAGAGGGATCAATATAAGTCTCTCTACTTAATTCTTTTCTATCGGTAACGCCTCTATCTCTAAAGTAGTGATCAATAGCTGCTAGATGCTTGCAATGGGTCCATGACAGCCATTCAATATCGCCTACGGCATACTCCACCAGAAAGTCCATTCGGCATTGAGCTCCACTTTTCCATCGGTGTCCATGAATACGTGTTACTAGAAATTCACCTTCACGTTCGAAGCGCATGTTTGGCATGGCCCGAAGTGATATCTTTTCCGATAGACGGGCCCAGTCGTATAATGACATATTATCGTATATTTGGGGTCGGTTTATATAGTCGGTAGTGGAAGAGAGTGGAACAACATCCTTCCCCTTTTTCAGACTTTCAGTAATAGTATCTTCTCATCCAAACGCGGCATTAGACGAAAAAGTCCCAGTTTTGTCCTCATGCTCACTCCCTGTCTTAAAGAATTGGTCTACAATAGATACGTAAGGCCCTCCAATAAAAGTTCTTGAAGGTATGGCTTGTATAATGATCGCCGTGTCCAAGTAAAATAAAGACATGCCATTGGTGCTCCAATTTCCGATTTTCGATATTAAACCTGTGGTAACAACTCTATTTATGACTTTTCTGGCACACTCCTTTGCTACCATGACCAGTATTCGATGATGCATCAGAATCTTTTCTAAATGATGTTCTCAGTGCTTCAAACATTGTGTGCGTTTTCAACGGGCTTTTGGTAATATAGTCTGTTACATACGCAACAACAGCCTTCACAGAAGTGCCGGACAGTAAGCATGTAACATCACTATTGCACCGCAGTAAATACGTTGAGACCGGAGTGAATGTATTTAGCCAAGCCTCACCTTTCTTCAACAGCAAGTAGCCGTTTTCAGGATCTATCCAAGTTGCCAAGACGGGTAACTCTAGGGAAGCGCGCCTTTGCAGTGCGTTTTCGACTGTGCATCCTCTTTTTTATTCTTTTCTCCTCCGCACCCATGCCGACACTCATGCACGTTACATCTCCATAGAAGTTCATTAACGGTGTCTCTATAATATTTCCACCACGGATCGTAGTTGGGATGCATGTATGACCTCGTAAAATGTTCATTTGGTACGCTGTCTTTGGCACCTGGATTTAAATCTGCTACGAATTCGGAAGGAGCAACTGGTAGGGTCTCGGTCACACCAGGACCAGCAGACTTTGTCCTTTGAGCCATACGAGCAGACATCCGGTCCATATTTGTATCCATAAATTCCCCCATATGTACAGATTCGAGGTACTCTACGATACGCTGCTGAAATGTAGATGATGGATCTAGAATACGATCTCGTATCTCCTGCGGGGTTAATGCACTCTTAATCCATATGAGCATGTGCATATGAAGAGTCAGACGTCCTTGTTGCTCAACGGTTCCATAGTAACCCGCAGTTTCGCCATATATTCCGCGACGCTTTTTATTAAACGCAAGTACTCCCCCCAAATGGTCAATGAATGCCTCCGTAATTACTTTGAAAAACTTTGCGCAAGCAACCGGGTTATTGGCTATTAGCTTATGCCGAGCGTCCTTGGATAGAAATGCCGGATATACTGTCTCCTTTGTATCCGCAAAATATATGGCAATGGGATGATTTTCATCTGAAGGTGCAAAGGTAATAAACCATGAAGGAGAACCCAAGGAGTACATTAGTGACCATATTTCATTGCGCATCCTACGTCTATTGGTGACCGACCCATCAACTCGTGATGGGTGACGAAATCAATATCAGACAGCAAGCGAAAACACTCCTTATGCTTCTCAGTTTCAGCTTTGTATTCGCCAGCCTTTAGACGTTCTACAACCTCATCAAGCGTGGAATCGTCTATACTGAACAAACGCTCCACTACACGGTCAAAGTTGCTTCTTCTGGCCACATCAGGGAAAATCCCGTGAATAAGAAACACTTCTTTGTTGTTACACTGTTAGTTGCTGTTACTGGTGTTACCTGCCTGTTATCTACATATTTCAACATTACCTCCATTACCTGGTGGTTTCTGATTTCCAATTTATTCTTGAGCTGATTCTTGGTTTCTATCTGTTAGTCTATCATTTCTTGTTCATTTTTGTGCAGTTCATGTTTCATTTTTCCATTTAGCGGCTATTAACACAGTGTTATATGGTTAAATCTCATTAGCCAGTTTCTTCATAGTTTGCTGTCTGTTTCTGTTTAGTCACATGGTTAGTTTTTGTTACACCCTCCTTTCCCTATTGGTAGCAGTTTCTGTATAGTTTTGATCGTTAGCTTTCGTGGTTTGGTCCTTAGCTAGTTGTTTCAGTGCCATTTGTTGAGTATGCCTGGGATGTATACAAATGACTCACAGATTCTGACTATCTTATAGTGTTTGGTATTCCACCAAAGCTCCATACTAGAGTCAAATTTGTACAATATTGCTATTCATCAATTCATGTAGCTGTAGATCATGTTGTACAATTATTATATGAATTAAAAAAACATATTTTATAATCTCCCAAATATTAATCTATAAAACAATCTTTGCATCGTAATTGGCCTTGTTGCATTGAAGTCGACCTTGTCACGTTGCAGTCGGCCTTGTTGCGTTGCAGTCGGCCTTGTTTGCGCCATGTTCAGCATTGCCACAGTTTTCCTCGTCATGCCATTGTCATCTTGTCGCTGTATTTCGTAGTTGTCCTTGTCACGTCTCAGCTGCCCTTGTCATGCCACCTCTAGGCCGGGACATGGCTGTTGTGTTGTAGCCAACATGCCGTGGTGACCCTCGTGGTGTGGCAGACACCTTTCTCGTGGCGTTTGTATCATGTCGCGTCTTGGCTGTTTGTATCCTGCAATCCATGTCGCATCACGGCCATCTGCGTCATATTTGTCATGTAGCGGCCGTCGCGCACAGGCAGACATAACGCAGTCATGCTCGTCGCGTGGTGATTTTAAAACTGTGGTCGTCCACAAGGTGGTCGGCGGGTATGCGCGGTGCATGAGTCTGCGGCCTGAACGCGCAACCAAACATCAGTCAGCACTGAGTTGACGCGTTCGGTGGGAGCTTTAATAAACAGGTGCCCGTCTTGGCTCCCAGGCGTCTTCGGTACTCATTTGTGCGCATAGGAGGGGTCTCTGGTTGGGGGAGTAGTGAAGTAACAGGGAAGGAAGCGTACCTCGGGTGGTTGAGCCTGCAGAGTCGCCGCAGCGGATATCAAAAACAAAGATAAATGATTTACACACCTTCTTTGAAAACTTACACACTCCTGGAGTGTGTATGGTGGAATAGTTACGAGCGATATCACGTGTAATCAGCTCGGCTCAACCGTTCTTTGGTGTGCGCGTCAGAGGGCCAGTCGCGCACCTTGGTCATCGAGCCCGCAGACTCGCCTAGATCCATCTAATGCCAAAAGCTTTGCCATACATACCTTGGCAGCCCCCTGCAGCAATCTTGAGGGCCGACACCGCCGTGCTTGAAGAGACGGCGCCGTTATTGGTGAGGTCGGCACTATGTGCGCGTGCTGAAACAGAGCCGGGCGACTAGCGAGACCGCATTGGAGGGAGCATGGAGCATTTCAGAGGCTTCGAAAGAAGCCCCTGCGTGAAAACGAGAGGGATGGGAGCCGCCGTTCTCGCGAACGGCGGCGGAGGATGGAAGAGAGAGACCAAGGGCCGCGGGCGCTCCGGACTTGGAACGCGTCGACGCGTTGGGCGCAAGCGCACCCTGTCGCGCGTCGACAGCATGCTCGCGTGCGCGCGCAAGCGCCTGGTTCAACTTTCGTTCTGCACTCCACCATCCGCCGTCGTTCGTTCGCGAAACGGCGGCGCAACTCTTTTCTCTTTCGCACAAGAGCCTCTTTGGAGGCTCTTGATGGACCCCTATTCCCACTCATATCGCTTTGCTCCGACCACAGCACCGCGCGACGGCCCACGCGTGACGATTCTCGTCCACCGGATGCAAGACTCGACCAGCACCGCTGGCAACGCGGAACCGACGCGACGTGACATTCGAAAGGTGTCAAGAATGGCCGGAGAGAAATGCGCAGGATGCACAGTCCGGCCTTATGCGGGACAAATGAGGCCTGTTGGGCCCAACGGTACGAGGTGAGCAGGACGGCCAATCTTTCGTCTTTGCGAGCTGACCCCCAGCCATGCCCGCTTGTATGCGCACGTGCAATGCATGTGCGCAGTCAGCGGGTGCTACTCTCGTATGCCCACGTCGTGCCCCCGCCCCAGCACCCATATTCTCACCCAGCCCCGGAACCTCCTGCGACGCCCCGGAAGCAATGAGACAGTGTGACAAGGTGTGCTGGGCACACTTGTCAACGCCTAGAGTCAATGGAACGAGCCCATGCGCTCAAGGCTACAGGTGCGTGCCCGACCTTATTGCTTGCGCGCGTATATGCTTAGCCCCCACTGCGACCCCCTTCACCGTCCATCCAAACCAACGCCCTGGCCCGAGAACAAACACGATAACGCAAGACGCCTCTATGGCAGTTATTCATGCTCGCGCACGACCGTACATCAAAACTGTGCGCGCGAGCTTACAAGGTGCGTCGTTGCTTTCTAATCCCAGGCCTGTCATTCCGTGCTCTCCCGTGGCCACACGCGTATGGACGAACACCAAACCCACGGCCGACACCGGCCGTGCAGGAACGAGAGACGAGCTTTGTCTCAAAACTCCTTTGTTCATGCCCTCTCGTTCCCTCTTGCCCGTCTGCTCTCCCTCACCCTGCCGCGCACGTACACACGCGAGCACTGGGTTGCTTGCACTTACTCAAACACAGACCCACGACGGCCAACACCGGTGACTGTACACAAAATGAAGACGAGTCCTGCCTGAGCTCGCCCAGCCTGATTCACGCCGCCCGCCACAGCTCAATCCCGAACGTACACGAGCACCGCGCTCAAGCACCACCACATCACTGGCCCCAGCCCTTGCTACCCCGCGCCATTCTGCCCTCGCCTTTGTGCGCACGCTGTGGCACCCGCCGCCTTCCTCGTGTGTGGACTTGGGTTACTGCGCCCTTCCCTGCACTTTTACTGTTACTGTCGCCATGACACCTACACACACAAGGATCAAGACAACAACAGTGCCTTCAAGAAGGACTACATGAACAACAAGAAACACAAGATTCAAAGTAAGCCAAGACAGGTGGAGAAAGAGGAAGAGTAGAAGTAGTATTAACAGGATTGATACTGCTCAAAATGAGCTGCTTGTATGCTATGTCCTCAGAATGACAATGCAAGTTTGCAATTGCATGTGTACTGTGTGAAATAAGAGTGCAATAGTGTTGAGCTAACAGCCTAACAAGAAAACCAACTGAATAACAGACAAACTGGAAAACAGTGGAACAGTCAGGAAATAACTAGGAAACAGTCAGGAAACACTCAAATCAGAAAACACATTAACACTGAAAACCAGCAAACATGGAAACAAAATAACAACAAAGAAATCACCAAGAAACAGCCAGGAAACACTCAAGAAATGCTCAAGAAACAGCCAAGAAATGGCTAGGAAACAAACTAATGTCAGAGCCTTGCAAAGTTTGCGTTAAAAAACGCTTCTTAACCATTACTTCATTAGTTTGTGTTTCCTGGGAGTTTCTTGGTTTAGAAATGTTTCTTATTGACCTGGATTTTCCCTGATGCAGCAGATATGACCCTGTGGTACTATTTTTTATTTGCTCATCATTGAAAGCAATCAAGGTGAATGTTCTATCAGTTTGAAATCGCTTGTCGTGATAATTTAACAGACATTTTCTTTCTTTCAGCTGCCGACAACGAATGAAACATTCGGTTATTTCCTATACCACCAAGTCCATACGGGAAAAGCCACGGAAACATCTGAGGATACAATTGAGGATTTGAGTACGTTGATTCTGGTTCGGCATTCTGTCCTATTGCCAATGCTTTACCTCCTTTACGGAAGTGTTCGGCGGCAGCGCATCTTCAGCTCCTTATTATTATTATTTTCCATCAAGAGAGTCGCATCCTCAACCGTTAATACATGCACGGTAAACGTTACACTCGCCTTCCGTAGTACCGGAATCATCTGATGAATCGTGCACTGCGGTTTCTTCTGGAGCTTTTTGTATAATTTGATAGGTGATAATCAACCATAACAGGTGGGTTCGTGTCTGAATAGCTGTCTAAATTTTCGGTCAATATCTCTATGTCACGATAGTCCGTATGGTTAAGCCGTAGCCATTCCAATGCGTTCACAAACTCGGTTTTTTTTGCGGATGAGGAAAGGGGTGCGTTTGTAATCTTCCTCTGTGGGAGGCGTGGGACCAATGAATATAAAAGCAAGTACCTCGTCTAAATCTTCTTGCGGTGGAGGAAGCTTGTTGTAAACTTTGAATGTTGGTAAGGCATGACATATTGCATTTGCTCTCATTTTGTGCATACCCGATTTCTCTACACGCACAACGCACGCATTGTGTACAACTCTTGATATAATTAATTGCTCCGTCCAGTGCAGATCCTGAAGTACCTCTGGTATGTCACCAATCCACAACCCGTTAGCTAGAGCGTTGACAGGAATTTCTCCATCCCGCACCGAATTAGCGCAGCTGTGACAAATATCATGACATTTGCCATCCAACACTGGTCCTCAAATATTTGACGTCTAGTGTTGGATCATCGTCGCTCTGACGCTCCTTTCTAGTCACACCAGGGACCTCAAGACAAGTCAGAGGATAATTAAGGGACGAAATTGGAGATAACAACGAAGCATGAGTAAGACATCCACACACTGCACATCCTCTTTCGGCAAGGTTTTCTATTGATAACGCTTGTTTAAACTCTTCAATCGTCTGCCCAACAATTTCATTATTCAAAGGCGGAGGTGGAAATTTCTTGTCCTCTATATTTGCCAGTCGATTATTGGTATATGTCTCCCGTTGTGTAGGGCGCAACTGTGACCATCTTTGGTGTCTCAAATATTTTGAAGGCATTACAGACTCAAACACTGTATAAAACTCTGGACAGAAATGACATTGATGCTCGGTAAGAACTCTGGTAAGACGGTTGATGTCCATCATTCTCATTCCACGGCATTCGCCATGTAATTGAGCCACTTGCCAAAGCATATCGCGCGATAAAGAATCAATTAGAACACTTAGTGGAATATTGACAGCAATTGCATTGGATGGTATAAGATTTACGTTTAAAACGGATACATATGATGTTACACGATATGAAACATCTGGACTGACGGCACCATGCCGGGGATAGCCATCAAATTCATCCACAGTCCAGAGACGTTTTTCGATAGGGTCCTCGCACACCACCTCCAATTTGCGAAAGTTCATCATGCACACCGCGAGATAACTCCTCGACAGAGCTTGTGGGTAGCCGAACATGTGATATGGGGCCGCCATGGCTTAGTCTCATTTATCGGACGAAGCTCAATGTTATGCCGAAGGATGCTTTCACGCATGCCGACGCTGGCGTAGATAGGCGTCAAACGCTGTATGTCATGCCAGTCATGCCGACGCATATTTCCACATCGGCATATATGGCGTACGACCCGCACCGTACGATATACAGAGCGAAGCGGAAGATATACAATGATGTTGACGCAAGATTCCAACTTGTAACATAGGATTGGTACGATGTGTACCCAGATGGGAGTATTATTGCGGAAATGACTTATGCCGGGAATTGATTCTTGAACAAACGTTTCGTTCGAAGGACCGACGCTATGAAGCGCACCATTTGACATGCGAATCGAGGATATATCTAAATAATTGAGTCGCATATTGAAAGATCTGTTTAAATGGTAGCCGATGTATTGCAGATGATTAAACGTGAGGACAAGCAAATACGAACAAGTCTCTGATGATCTGACAGGTGTGTGGACAACACAAAGGTTTATCGTTGCAGATGAGTGCACGGGTCTTTCTGGGATGGCGCCCGGCATAGCCATACCATTAACTGGCACGAACTTGTACAAGGTGTTCGCCGAACCTGGGACAACATGGTCCTGTCCATAGCTCTGTGCTTCGCCAACATAATTGTTGCGAATATCCTGTAGTGCATGCAAGTGAGTTCTAGGGTGTGTAGCAACGAACGTACATATGAGGGCCACAAATAGGAGTGAAATGACGTGCAGCTTTGGCAACATGTCTCGAGAGCGACAATGTGCTGGGTTGGGTGTGGTGTAGATGGTAGTTTGAGAAGAGGGGAAGTCGGCGAGTGGGTGGGGTATTCCCACTGGCGCTAGTGCGAATTTCGGCACACATTCTTGTGCTCAGGAACTATCTCCTACGTCGCCGAGCTATCATGCGACCGCACCGCATCACAGCCACATGGAACGTTCGTACCTCACGCCAAGAGCTGCATCATCCTCGGCGCTAAGCCATATGCAGAGATCACCTTATCGTCGCGCCATACAGCAACCGTAATTATGCCGGACCATAATCACCGAATGCCGATCTGTGCAAAATAACACGTGAATAGTCTAGCAAAGCATACCATGTGAGGTTCGTCAATGCAGTTCTGTCATCCCCGTCGAGTCGTTTTCACCGTATAGTAAGACGTCTATTGCTCCTGTCCGCACATACTAACAGGACACAGCGCAGATATTCCACTCGTACCATGGACCGCTATCGTGTCAGTATATACGCTACACGCACTCCAGGACCGAACGATTCTCAACAGGGCATACATTCCATGCGCTTCCTGCAGGAATACATATATATGGAGGGTGGAGAACGATGGATCATAGAGGGGATGGAGATTAAAGACCGCGTAGATTCAGAGCCACGACGTGTGCGTACACTCTGCATAGTTTCCGGAACCCAGCTGATGCCGTCCGTCTGCTGTGTAGGTACCACTTAGTTACCGCAAGGATACGGACGACATATACGATTTGCGGAAGGATGCCCCCAAATATGTACGCTGGCACACACAATCTATGCGCAAATCGAACGGCTAGCCACCTGGAGTCTACTATCTGACGAGGATACAGCCATAGCCAAAGCGCTTCGAGAGCAAGTGAACACACTGAAAGCGACAGGCATGTAGTCAGAGCACTTGTATCTTTCTAAGTAGTAGAATCCATTGCTTTGGGGTTTTCGAATACTGCATAGGTCTGCCACATGTGCGAGGACGTATGCCGAAGGGCTCGAGAAATTCTACAACGTTTGGCAATTATGCGATGAGTTATTCACAAATTATGCGCAAGGGTCTGTCCCCATTAAGGCACCCAATCTACCCGAATGAATCTCCAAGATGTACGAGTGCGACGTCAGCGTTCGGCATACGGTGGTAGAATTATAAGGATTTCATTCACAGACTTTGTAGGTTGAAGCTCGCACGCGTTGTAATATTTTATCAGAACACATCACTTGGATTGCAAATATCTAGGTTGCGGCATAACGACAAAGTGGGATGAACCATCTACAGTCTACTAGATACGGCAGGCCAGCTCATGTTGAAATGAGATGAACACTTTGTTAGAGCGGAGAAACTGTTACGCAGAGCGGAGGAGAACGACGGCATACAGATTGAATCCAATGCAAGGCAAACCGTTGGACATGTATTTACCAGGAGTCATCAGAACAGTGACAAGAGAATTATGGGTTAGTTCTTTGTCCCAGCGAGGGAGACTATCCAGCGAGTCCAAATTGTGAGGGAGCTTTTTCCTGTATCCCAATGCGAACCATGCGGTAGCATCGTACACCGGAACTAGTTGGTATGTCAATAGATGATCTCGGCATAAGATGGAAGGCACATACCGGGTGTTTCTGAGCTTGCCGAGGTTGCCCGACGTACGTTGGACGATGGGGCCGAAGTACCAGAGGGCATCGCGGCCGTTGGCTTTGAGGGAGATGCTCCTGGTGTATACAAAGACTTTGTCCCCGAGTCTAACGATATTAATACATAGAAATGTTGATAGACGAAACAATACTCACCGAATCCTCCTTGAGCCTTTGCCGAGTCAATTGGAGTCGTCTTGATTGGAAGTGCCTTGTTGTACGTTGGATAAGTGAACACATCTAGATTATAAAGCTCGGAGGAAGAGAAAAACGAGGCCATACGTTCCCATTCAACGGAGAGGGGATAGATAGACAGGCGATAGAAGGACATCGTTCCTCCGGACATAGGCATAGAGGTAGTGGTCTTGAGGAAGGTGGTGTCGTGCACAACGCCGTGTATAGCAAAGCCGACACGCAGAGGCGATCCTTGTCTTTCCCAGATGAACGTCGTTCTGCTACCGGGACGATCCTCGGCAACCCAGGTGTTCCCAGATGGAGACCAATGAGCTGGGTTGTACCACTCGCCAAAGTAAACTTGGCGCTCGATATATTGAGCAATTTCGCTATATGCCGACGTGCACAGAATAAGCAATACGTTCCTGCATCAAAGTCATGATCCTACCGAAGATCAGATGTGCTCCTAATATTGAATGCTCCGACGACGAAGTCCCTGAGGTTGATACGCAATAGGTCATTGACATAGAGCTCCTTGCCTCCGTAGCTAAGCTTCACAAGCCGCCTGCAACGATTATGGGTCCCAAGGCTGAACAGAACAACAATAGTGGTACATACCTCAGAGGAGGAGCGTCGGCATATCCAGGGCGTAGAAGTCGACAGGTGTTAAACTCCTCAAGAGCCAGGTTGTCCTCGTTGGAGACGGCGCATTCGCTGTATCATATATCAGCACTTGATAATTGACAGAGAAACAGATCGGCATACGCTAGCTCCTCAGGCTCCTCGGAAGATTCGTCGCGGGGAGCAGCAAGCCGCGAAGCAACACTTATAGAAACTGGTAAGCTTCTAGTGTATGCCAGGAAACACGTAATCGTCGCACCTGGACAGCGGTTTATCGCTGAAGAAGTTATTGATGTCCTCCTCGTCTGTCGCTGGAGCAGCGTCCTCTGCCTCACTTGAAGACAGAGCGGTAGTAAGCCAAATGTGCGGTCGGGGTGCACAGCGAGTGACATACCTGTCCTCGTAGGTGGATTCAACGCTATGCCGGTGCAGGGGTTAGAGTGTCTGTACGTGACGCGGAGGGGGGGCATGATGCAGGCCAACGTACCGAGTACCAGAGTAAGAGGATTTCATTCGTCCTTTTCCCTTTGAAGATGGATATGGCGAGATTCTGCGCTGCTGAGTCAGAGCACTGGGTACCATGAGTCTAAGGTAATGACTCACTTCATCGGACTATCCTCATACACATCCGCAGAGCTTTGGAGGATGTCGGAGCGACGTGAGGTGGGCGTCCTGCAGACTGTATTAGTTGTGCAGAGGACCATAGGCATTCGGCATACTGGGAAATATCCATGTCGTCGGACACAGGACGTTTAACGGGCCTTGGGACAGGGGTCGGCCGAATCTTCTTACGCGGAGTTTCCCTGCAGGGAATAAGACCATCAGATAAAGAGTGAAGAGCGAGTAGAATTAACACGTACTCGTCGACTTCGGCATAAGCAAGCTTCACCTGGCGCGTCTTTCCACGCTTCGGAGTCTCGCTAAAGAGTTTGAGTGGGGATGCCGCGAGTGCAAGCAAGATATAGAGCTTACAGTATCTGAACCTCATCGTCATCATCGACATCGTGTGAGCTTTCGGGGTCGACATAATGGATATTAGCAGATTTAAAGGAACAGTATAAGTATACAAAACATACGCAGTTTGGGCTTTCCGCGGGGAGGGTGTTCCAGGAGAAGAAATCTGATAATTGCTGCGGACTTCATTAGATGTCGCAGGATACTCAGAATATGGCGCAGCTTACGTCTTACGTGGGCTTTGCGGCGCGTTGTCCTCGTCGAAAGGTGGCGAACTAGCATTGATGGCATCAATGGCGACGGGGTTGTGATCGGAAGGGGGACTACCAACAATCTTCTGGGTCAGGAACATATCACAATATCTCAAAGTACAGCATGACGTACGTTTCAGCCCGACGACGCTTTGACAATCTTCGACTGGTGTTTGTGATTTTTGCGGGGGGCTGAAGTACCTCTTCAGTCTCGGCATTGATATCTCTGGAGTGAAGGAAATATTAAAGTTATGCAGCGATAGTGACAACGAAAGACGTACTCTTTGGGTGGGGCCTTCTTCCTTCGCGGAGGCATGATCGAGTGTCGACGAGCAGAGACAAAGTCGCGAAAAGACCGGGGTGGCACAGGATAAGGTGAGGATGGACCAGACAAAGAAGGTGAAAACGAGCAGATGGTTTAAATACTTCATCTGGACTTGTAAAAAATTCGCAGCTTCAGACGACGCACATAGATGTAGCATGCTGTAAACATACAGCACGTGTGTGAGTGGATAAACGAATGGTGGTACGATCAATATGGTCACTCAGGCCATGACAAACATGTGCCATTGCTATCGGCGAATGAAAAAGCGCGATAGAGCTAAGGAAATTTCCTCACGACTTCGGGAAGCTAATATGGTACCTGTGCCCCTTGGCAACAAAAGTGACTATGTGGACGTCAAACGACCATTCTCGAATGCCGATAAATCGACGAATAATGGTTTTTGGTGTTTGGGCATGAAACACGGAATGACTTCACGCTAAGGAATTTAGTTCCTGCTGCGCAGTTACCAAGCAAGGCACCATGTGTCCCGTGGCCACAGCTCATACAACGCCAGACAGTGCAACGTTGAGGAATGGATAGATTGCACAGGGATTGGCTCGGACCAAGCCTCCACAGGTAGGATTTGAGACATTTAACGCATGCATCGTCAGTTGCAATCAGAAAAAAACAAATGACAAAGTCCGGAAGCTCGCATATGTGTCCGTGTGACAGGTATCGTGTCATACCAAAGAACAGAGAAGTGGGAAAGCTCCTCGGCATGCCGCCGAAGTCTTCCCCTACCTTCCCTGCCAGATAGCATCCTCTACCTGCGACCAACCGTCACGTCACTACTTCTATTCGCTCAGACATGACACTGGCATTTTTGTACGCGAACAAGGAAAAGTACCGTACGTATAGATTCAGCTCAATGCGTTATACAATATTTATACGTTATTCTAGGAGGAATACTGGACTCACATTGGAGGCCAAATCCTTCGTACAAAGAGCAAGGCCCACTTCCAATGAACCATATACTCGATGTGCGTGCAGAAGATGTTCATATAGCAGGTTGGACATGACGTTCAATAGGGCACACAGCGCTTCGCGAATATGCCGACGCATTTACACGACCAAACGGCGCACGTATTGATATCGTGCGCCGCAATGCCGATGCGGAGCACGAGAAAGACGAAGCTGTATTCACTGTAGTGGGATACATTACTCAGCTCGGCCTCCCGCCTATACGGGAGAGCATGAAGTACGTCGTGCACCTATGCCTGATTGATATGTTCTGAATATGTTTACAGAGCGTTCTCCAAACCCCAGAGCGCGGCTCAATGGTTGGAGTTGACCGGGGAGTTGGCTCCTCCGTCTTTGAGGAGGCTGGTAACTCCTTGGCATTAATCCGTAATCTGCTTTGCGACGAAGCTCCGGCTGACAGTATTCCTTCGTGGTCACCGAAACGCGATCACGAGAATTTTATGCACTTAAAATTCTCGAACCGGTATCTTTCTTCCACCGAGGACATAGTTGACTTCGAGGACGTCGTCACCGACGAGGCACAGCGCCAAATTGACCCGCACGGCATATTGGCTACATATGCGTCCTATGGAAAGCATATGAGAGATAACCAAGTGCTGTATTACGAGCGTAGGATTGGATTAACGGACAGCAAGTAAGTTTAAGTTTGCGTCTTAGCAAAGGAATATACTGATACTCAGCAGGACATCATACCACAAGGTAAATCCGGCATCTATTCGAATCGGACATCTAGTCGAGGTTCAAGTGACGGTGAGCGCAATCCAATCGGGAGGGAGGTCGAACACATATAACCTAGTGTCCAAATTACGCTCGATCTGTATTCTTGATCGAAGCGCAGAAGATGTTTGGTATATTCACTCCCCCATATCCAACAAAAAATGCTTATATGCCGACGACTATAGGGACATGCATTACATGCACTACAAGCTAAACGAGAGTTTTCCAAAGGCAACACAAACCGGAGTATACCCGTTACCGTGCGCCGGCGCGTTGGATATGGCGATGACACGTCCGATGACGGAGACAATGTATCCGGTATGAAGAGGATGCGCATCGACAACGAGAGCACAATGGGGTTTTGAAATACGTGCATACCTACGATAGTTGATATAGCCGGCCAGGCCATGTAGACCACATTAACCGGAATAGCACGGACTGAGCAAATTTGATGGAATTATTGCAACAAATGTTTGTCGAATAATACGTGAACAGCCATTCGGGTATGCCGAGTGAGTATCGCGACGCGCAGAGACTATACATGAGACGTTCTACAAGTGAACGTTAATATTTAAGAATCAATCCCGTGTACTACAATATTTAAACTATCAAATAATTGGAAGTGTTGAGCGAAGTGGAGTACGACATTGCGTATGCCGAACAATATTGCGAATGCCGAACCTACGATAAATAAGCACGCCACGGTTTGCTGAGATATGCCGTACGACTATCCAAGCGCACCAAATGTTTTGACTCAGTATGTAGAATATCTAAGATAGCATCCTGCCAAAACGGCCGTCACCGCTCCAATTGTTGGCCACACAGACAGACAGCACTCTCTCCAAAAACGGAAGCGATCAGAAACCGTTGTGGCGCACGGAGAATGCCGAACCTCGACAAAGTGCAGAAACACGAACGCATTGACGTCAATTGGCATGTTAACAGAGACATAAAATTTAACAATACATTTTATGACTGAGATGAATGTTTTAGAGATCACCAAATACCCACTAGCACAGCAGAGTTGTCCTCCGAAAGGTAAGGCGGCGGACGGACGGGCGCTAATTCCGGAACGAAAGTTCGTCGAAGTTTGTGCGAGCTGCAGGAGTTGAAACATCGGGGGCGCTTAGCGTAACGACTTGACCGGGGGGGTAGTTTCAGGGGTCTGCATAGTTAGTAGCAATATTCAGAAGCCAGATCCATGTACGACAATGTCAGAAAATCGGACAAGTTTTGATTCAAATTTGTATTGGAAACCCTAGGGTTAAGGTTGGCAGGCGCCCAAGAGACGCTCAAATTTGAATCGAACGGTAACAAAATTCACACTTTCCCACGCTTACTACGAAATTTTGGGTTAGGAAGAGAACCCCAATACCCAAACACGCATTGGAAACGATTTATTATTCATAAATCGTAATACGTGAATGAGTCGTCCTCGGCTTTTCTTCTGCAGGATTGACTGTCCTGGGCCCAACCTAGTTTAATGATCAGTAAAATACGTTGGCGGCATCACAAGAATCACATCTTACCACGCTTGTGATTTATATTCGTTTGCATGGAAGCACAACTCATCTTGAAAGTACACCACAACCTCTGCCTCTCCGTCCATGAGTATTGGCTCTACGCGAACAAGATCGGGTCCTTCAAAGTGTGCCATGCGCCTTTCATACTGAGCCATCTTTGGTAAAAAAGACCTTGTCACGATACTCGACAACATCCGGCCGCTCGTGACCGTCCATATAAACACCCTTGCGAAGTGTCGTCAAACGCCATCCGATCTTGACCAACCATCGCCGTGCAGTGCGTTCACATAACGGACGCTTGAGGTTGATGCCGAGCGACGGCAGGATGACTGTATTCAAGGCATGTTGAAATGCTCGTGGGGTTACTGAGCCGACTTTCTGACTAGTCAACCAATCGCGTGCAGCAGTGCGAACCAAGGGATCATCAAGTAGACAGCGTGCGTTCTTGCTTCCACCTCGGCCTTCATCTGGGAGCTGCATCTGAAACCCACCCCCCTTGTTAATTATCATTAATTAACACCATAAGCTGCCCATGAACACCCATGAACACGATTAACAGAGAAACATTAATTAACGTTAATGCACACAGTTCCACTGTTAATTAGCAGTTCTTGTGCTATTGTGTTCATGTGTTAATTTACAGCTTTTGGGCAGTTCTCAGGTTTTCCATGTTCATTTGTTCATCTGTTAATCAAGTGGACACATTTCATTTTTTTGGTCTCTTTGGACATCCTACATACCACTGCTTAAAGGCTGAGATAGAAATATATTTCAGGAAAGCTATCTACTACACAAGGACACTGGTAAGTGAACAGGTGGGGTGCAATGTGCCCCACAGAGAGGAGACCTTGTTGCAGTGTGGCTGTTGTGTGGTCGTCCGTATTGATGGTTGCGTCGCAGCTGTCAGTCCTGTTCATCATCCTTTTCGTCACGGTGTGCGCATCACGCCGTAGCCCTTGGCTGTCGTGGCTATCGTGGCTGTCGTGGCTGTCGTGGCTATCGTGGCTGTTGTGGCTATCGTGGCTGTCGTGGCTGTCATTGTTGCATCGTGGCCGTGGCCGTCGCTGTCGCGTCGCGGCCGTTGTCGTCGCGCGGTGTCCAGTGTTGTCACATTGAGGCTGTCGTTTGTTGTGAGCTCCTCGCTGTGACGTGGCTGCCAGTACCGTGCAGCGGCCCCCGCCACCGCAGTCCTCCTCGTTGTGGCGTCCGCGTCGAGATGTTGTTATCTGGGTCGCGACGTGGCCGTCGAGCCATCCGCGCCGTCCTTGCCACGTCGCGGCTGTCCGTGTTGTTCATCTCGTGGCTGGCCTCATTACGTCACGGTTGATCTCGTTGCTTCGTGTTTATCCTCGTCGTGGTCGTCCATACAATAGTCGAACGTGGCGGGGTTGTCCTCGTTGCAATCGTTTTCTTGTAGAGACTCCGTCGCGTTGTTGTTGTCGCGTCGTGGCCATCCTATCGTCGTTGAAGTTGTCCTCGTCGCGTCTGATTGAGGGCACGACGACGAGCAATGAGCATTCGGCGTACCCGCGCCGTAGCCGTCTGTCTGCTCGCGCCGTGGCTGTGTTGCCGTTTGGTCGCGCCGTGGCCGTGTTGCTATCTGCCCGCACCCTAGCCGTGTCGACAACCTTCATGGCATCCGTTGGGCTCAAAAAACTCATTGTTTGCTCGGATCCTGGCGATGGGTTGGCCCACGGGACGCGCGGTCAGTATCCGCGAGATTTGCGACCGCGGCGCGCGACGAACCGACGATCGGCGCCGCGTCGGCGGGTGTTTTGTGTGTTGAAGTGAGCCTGGGCCGATCTTGGCTCCCAAGTGTCTTCGGGCTTCGCTTGTGCACGTGGGAGGGCCTGCGGACGGGGGATAGTAGCGTGACACGGGAGGGGACGTACCTGAGGCCGCCGAGCTCGTGGGCTCGCGGCGATGGACGGAAAACATGGAATTAATGGTTTGCGCACCTTTGTCGAGGGTCCGCACACTCTTGGAGGGCACGTGTGCGGGCTGGTCGAGGGGGCGCGGTTGCGGGGGTTTAGTTCGCCGTGCGCGCGAGAGAAAAGGCGACTTACCTATCACCAACGAGCCCGTAGGCTTCGTTTGCATCCACCTCTAGCTTTAAAGTGTGCCGGGCACACCTTGCCGGCCTCCTACAGCTATTTCCGAGGGTCGATATCGCCGTGCTTGAATAACTCTGGCCGCTATCGGTGGGGTCGTTGGTGTGCGTGTTGAGCGGGCGCCGGACGGCGAGCGGGGTGAGGAAAGTCGAAAGGGACAATGACGAGAGGGTTTAGGAACCTCCAAAGGAGGCCCTGTGAGGAAACGAGAGGCAGTCGGGCCGCCGTTCTCGTGTGAACGACGGCGGAGGATGGGGGTACGAGCAAAGGAGGCGCGGGCGCTTCGGACTTGAACATCAACGCGCGGCGAGCGCCGGGGGTTCCTCCGAGGCACTCGACTCAGCTGAATCGAATGCTCGTTCGGCCTCGGAGGAGTTCGGAATATGGTCCATGTGTGGATATGTGGCAGGTTCTGGGCATTTCTGGGGTAGAGAATGCGAGGGCCGAGCAGGACGCGTCACTGGGGTGGCTTGAGCAACACGCGTCCAACAGGCTTGGTGCCAACTTGGTGCGCGACGCGTCACAAGCGCATCACGGTGTGCTGGTTTCCATTGAAACTTGACAATTGGACTGAGTGTGGATTCTGCCACTCAGTACTCACAGCATGCTCTGCTGCACTTTCACCTGAGTCTGTCCACCTGTTCTGGATAGCTTAGGTGTGCCTGTTGGGTAGTTGAGGCACTTCTGGAACATCAATTCAAGTCTCTGTGCTTATTAGGTTGTTATTAGATACTTATTATCACTGTGTAGAGCACAAAAACATACCCAATGGGCCAAGTATTCTTGAGTCATGAATATGTATACTACTCAAACACTCTAAGTTGACTTGACTGAAATGAACTCTTAAAATATCAATACTCATGCTATAGGCTGTTTTGCTGAGGCAGCAAATATGAAACTATTGTCAAGCCAGTAAATACCTCAGTATACAGAAACTGTTCAAAATCTAACAAATAATAGATCAAGACCTATTACATAACTCTTTATCTGAAAAGCCTGTTAGAAAACATAACAGAAACTCTTCGATAGCACTTTATTAGCAGAAAACCACAATAGCTTAATAGTGCCTACTGATCTGTCAATAAACCACAGATAAACTGTTGAAAAACCTAATATCCTCATAACAAATACTGAACAAAACAATACTTTTCAAAAATCTAACAAAGAACACTTTCATTAATGTAAAAACCTAAAAAGCTAAAAAGCTGCCAATAATCTGCTAGTTAATGCTAAAGTTAGTTATAAGAAAACTCAAAAGCCCAATAGCATAGAAAAAACAAAACATAATCTTTTAAGTAACAGATCAATAGCTGAAAAGCTAGTCATTACTTTAAAAGATAGTATATAGCATTACTAAAGCTAGTAATTAGCAGAAAAAGCTCGAGAGCTGCTAATTAACAGATGAAAAGCTTTAAAAAAACACCATGAACATGCAAACATCCAATAAATTTGGCATAAACTGGTGATTAACAGCCATTAACAGAAGAACATTAATTAATGATAATTAAAAGCATAGGGGGTTTCAGATGTGGGTGAGTATTCTATCCACCTCTTACTCCTCCGCCTCTATTCCCTTCAGTCAGCGTGTAAAAGCTTTACACACATATTGAAGACACGCCCATACCTTTCGCTCAGCAATCCGTGCCTCCAATTCCCATCCCGGGGCTATTAGTTCCCTCTCCTCGACGTTCCGGCGGGCGCCTATGACAAAGAACACCGTTTTATTGCTGGGACGCTTTCACAACGGTAGATAGATTTGCTACATGCGCATGTATCGTGCTCATAACACTGTATACATGTATTATGTACGTTGTAATATACAGTATCATGACTCTATAAGTGTTAAGTAGCCGCTTTTGGTGTTTCCTCCTCAGACTATCTATCTCCCTTGTCAGACTACTTCCACACCCTAGAATGCTATCAGCTAGCTTTGAGATGGTATGTGTAATGCCTCCCTCACATGCTAATTGCTCTCTCAGCTTCCTACCTGGTCTGAACAGATGTATAACTTTGGCAACATACACTCATATTCTGGGGCCCTCTGTTGGCTAGTATGTTTTATGCATCACTCTGTATATATGTAGACGTGCTATTGATTGTTTGAAGCACTCCTCAGTGTTCCCAAGTCTTTTTTCGAATATATAATTGCATTTATGCCGCATTTTCGTGTATTTTGACTGAACTGTAGATAGTTAACGGAATCATGCACAAATTGTTCCGAAAAAACATCAACAATACTACCAAACAACCTCTGAGTGTATTCAGGACATGGGAGTATAGTGGGGTCACACAGTAAAAGATATATGGAATATATATTTAATTTATGTGCGCATTTTTAGCCATAATGATGTACATCCATTACCTTTACTTACAGCCTTTATAATAGTATAAGTACAGATGCATTAAGGTACCTGTATGCTAGAGCAGTCATACATAATCAGGGAGGCCCAAATAGGACCATATTCTCGGCCCATGCAAGGCGCAGGGCGGGACTGTGCCCAATTTGGCACGGGGCGGGCACACAAACAAGGACAAATGAAGCGCGCGGCGAGCGCTGACAAGCAATGCACTGTCGGATATGATGGGAGGTGATAGGGCTTGTAGATTAGATGCTAGGAGTGCTTGATCTAATCTAGAAACCTAGAATAGTAATAACATCAATAACATTCAAGCTCAGACAGCCTACAGTGCCCCCTGCGGATTTCCTGCGAAATAATGCATTACGCTCACCAGCCAACTAGAGATAGCTAATGCATTACTTGCTTGCCCAGGGCTCTCTCCCGAGGGAAGTACATTCGCGCCGAGGACATCGTCGAGTACACAGGAAAAGCGGAGGTTCTGGAGCGACTAGGGCTGAAGAAGAGTATTAGCGTTTCCACGGCAAAGCGGTGGATGAATAAGCTCGGCTATCGCTGGCAACTCAAGTTACATGGACAGTACATTGACGGTCATGAACGTGAAGACGTTGTTTATTACCGAGAGAAGACATTCTTACCTGCATGGAACGAGATCAAGGACCACTTACGGCAATCATGGAATAATCCGACTACCACCTCCGAACCTCAGCCCGAGGGGTCTGAGATTCGTCGAATTGTCGTTTGGTACCAATCCACATTCTATGCACATGACAGACGACACGCACGATGGGTTAATCCCTCCTTTGACACACCGTCTCCACATCCCAAGGGTGAAGGTCACTCTCTCATGGTTGCCGACTTCGTTTGCAGCAGACTACGGATGGCTACGCTCAAAGGACGGATCTGAAAGTGCCCCGCATCCTCTTTAGAGCCGGAAAGGCACGCGACGGGTATTTCTCAAACGATGACATCGTCGCACAGGTTCGAAGGCCCTGCAAATTTTGCGTAGGGACTACCCAAACGAAACAACTACGTCCTTGTCTACGACAACGCCACCACTCATCAACTAAACGCGCCGACGATGCTCTTTCCGCACGAAAGATGCCGAAGTTGATCCCCAAAGACGGGGAAAACTGGCTTGTCAAAACAACTACGGCGACTGGGGATGATGGATCAACGACGAAAGCGCATGTCCAGATGCGTCCCGGAAAATGCTCCCTGATGGTTCACCACAGGAGCTGTATTTTCCGCCAGATCATCCCACCCATCCCGGTAAATTCAAGGGGTATGGAGGTTATTCTCACAGAGAGCGCGGCTACAAGGGTATGCAGAAATTGAGGTATGAGTGCAAAGGTTTCAAGTGTAACCCTAAAGCACCCGCCCCCGCTGCTGCTGTCGGAGGCTCCTCTATAGCGAGCCCGACTTTGCATCTGTAAAGTCACGAGTCGAGGAAGTCTGTGAAGAGGATGGAGTCCGAGTCCTATTTTTGCCGAAATTCCACTGCGAGCTCAACCCGATTGAGCAGTGCTGGGGCCACGCAAAGCGTCTCTATAGGCTGAATCCTCCGTCCTCGAAGGAAGATGACCTTGAGCGAAAACACCATAGCCGCTCTCGATGGGATAGACATTGGGTCCATTTGCAAGTGAGTCTTTATTACAGTAGTATCTCTTATTCGATATTCACGCGGGTATTATGTGCAGATATGCAACGCGTAGCTGGCGTTTCACTGATTGCTACTCCAAAGGCCTCAACGGCACGCTTACTGCATTTGTGGCACAAGTGTTCCATGGACATCGCACTGTTTCCAGATTATGTTTTAAGGGATTTAGACGAGGAAGGTATTCTAGAGGCACACAAGTAATGATATTTGTCCATTCATTAAACCGTCGTACAAATTTATTCCGCTGCGACCGTCTTCTGCGCCGTGTCACTCGAGGTCACTGTGAAGTCACATCAGGTCACCGGCGTTGATATCACGTGATAGTGGACCTTTGTGCATGAGCCCTACCTTAGTGGTCGCAATAGCCGACTCTTGTGTGCATGTGAAAACTATATTGAGCGGATGTGCGAAAAAATAAGTTTGTTACAGGATAATGGCTTCAATGCAGCCAAAGCAATTGTCTCAAGGTTGCACGCATGTCCACTGCGGTCTAAACCAAAGGAAAGGAAGTAGTCACGATGTATTGGGTCACTCACAAACGTCAACAACTGCGCGACCGCAACGTTGCGCAGTCACCCTGCAATGCCCAACAGACACGCCCTAACCGTGCCAGCTGGCTTATCTGGGTTTCTGACCTTAGCGGTGTTGGGGATATCCAAAGCTCTCCCGAACAGCACGCGTGTTCCTCGTGCAAGGCTGGGACAGATACCCGAGCGCTTGGAATTGTCACATCGGTCGCAATGTCAGGTGTCGTATTCTGTCGTATTTCGCGCGTTTGAGACTTGGAGGCTCGTGAACTGTGAATGACTCCAATACTAGCATGTATTGCGACCATCAACGCCCAGCGGTGACGCAGGCTGTCAGTCACGCTGAAGCAGTGTTCGCGCGACGCGAGTCGAATGGTTTGGGTCGCGGGATAATCCGCACTGCCCCGCTCTGGCTGCCTTATCGTCTGTGCTGGTCGAGTTCGCTGGAAGTGAGGCGGTAGCGAGACCGAATAGAGCACAGACTGGGTAGCGGTGCACTGCTGGGCCGTGCGGGCCACCCCAAAGCGTGTAGCTCGGGGGAAGTTCCGTGCCCCTTTCGGACGGCGGAGTGGCGCCCCGCGTTTGCCGCTAGGCGCCTTACGCGTACAGCGTCTAAGCGCGCCGTATAAGGCGGGCAGTCCGCCCCCTGGTTCGCTCTCTCCCCCTCGCACGACCACCATCTCGTTCGTTCGACGGCGGTCTCAACACTCCTCCACCCACAACCTTCAACGATCTCTTTCTGAGTATGCGTCGTTTACTCGTCGCTTCGGTACTTGCTGCGGGCCTTGCAGGCACCCTCGCAGCGTCGGTGCCTCCGCAGCCCGTCGGTCGCGGTCACCTCGGTCTGCAGCGGAAGACCATGGGCTTCGGTCCTGACCACCATCATGCTGTGTACCGCAATGATGTTCCCCAGACCTTCCAGCCGGCATCCTTCTCTCGCGACCCACAACATCCGTACGCCATTGCGCTCGACTTTGTCAAGTCGCTCTTCCCGGAGTCATCGCTGCAAGACAGCGAGAGCTCTTTCTATGTCCGCTCTGACTCGTATATCGACCAACATACTGGTCTTTCACACGTGTATCTCCGGCAAGTTATCTACGGAGTTGAGGTTGTCGACGGAGACGTCAACGTCAACATCGACACCAAGACCGGCCAGATAGTATCGTACGGCAACTCTGTGAGTTTACATTGCACTCTTACTGTCGGCAAGTACTTACCTTGTTCCAGGCACATTCGATAAAGGAGACCTCCCTCTTCTCCGCTGCGCCCAACGTTGATGTCCACGACTCCCACTGTCGCTCTCTAATCAAGGAGTACAGCGAGCGTCGGGATACTCTACACGAGCATCTTGAGGAGCTTGCGTCCGCGGAGGGTTTCACAGCCGCTGCGCTGGGGCAGACGACGATGGGATACACCCCTTCGCAGTCCCTCCGCGACAAGGGCTTGAAGGTCGTGAAGGAGACTCTCGGCGAGCTCCCGAAGCTGGTTGACTGGAACTGCAAGCGCCTCGCCACGCTGTCGTCCGACAACCTAGTTGCTGCCGCCGAGCATGGTGATGATCCGCTCACGGCGGTTCTTGCTTTCATCACCCACGCTACCCCCGATGAGCAGCTCGCGCAGTCCATTTCTGCCTCTCCGAGGGAGTTCCTTGAGGGCATGTCGTTGACTTTCGCGCGCCACCTGACCAACGAGAACGCTCCCGCAAGCGGGGTCTTCGAGGTCACCGGTGTCCCAGATACTACGGACAAGGTCAAGGGTCGCATGGCCTGGGTCCAAGTCCCGAAGGCGAGCGGCAATGGCGAGATGGGCCTCGAGCTCGTATGGAGGGTCAGCGGTTCCCCAATATCTGGTTTCAACTTTGCATTGACATTCATCTCATCTAGTTTGAAGTTCCCATGAACGACAACTGGTATGAGGCCGCAATCACCTACGATGCTCCTCACCGCATTGTATCTGTTGTTGACTGGGTGTCTGACGGCTTCGTCGACGAGCCCGCTACCGCGCACCTCGACGACTTTGTTGCTCCTATCCCGAAGGAGGACCCGAAACCCCGCGCACCGGCACTCTACAACGTCTTTGCTTGGGGCATCAACGACCCGTCGGAGGCGAACCGCACTTTCGAGCATGAGAACTTTGATTCCCTGGCTAGCCCCTACGGTTGGCACTTTGTCGAGACCAGCACTGATCCCGCCAAGGGTGCTTTCAAGGGTGCTGCGAGCTTCCGCAACTCGAGCACTACCTGGGGCAACAACGTCTACGCTCACGAGAACTGGGAGGGCGAGAACGCCTGGATCACGAACTACCGTCCTGCAGGTGAAGTTAACTCTGAAGCCAAGGGCGGCGAGCGTGTCGAGTTCGACTACACCTACGACCCCAAGCCGACGGAGCGCGCGGATAGCATGCGCGAGGCGAGGAAGTACATCAACGCGACTGTCACTCAGCTGTTCTACACGAGCAACTTGGTCCACGACTTTCTTCTACCGTTACGGCTTCCACGAGGAGGCCGGTAACTTCCAGCAGCACAACTACGGACGTGGCGGCAAGCAGAACGATGCGGTCATTGCCAACGCACAGGACGGCAGCGGCTTCAACAATGCCAACTTCTTGACCCCTCCTGGTAAGTTCTGACGCGCTTACGTCATATTCCCACGGTTTCTAAATTCTTACCCAGATGGAACCAACGGTCGTTGCCGCATGTACCTCTGGAACACTGCCAAGCCCCTACCGCGATGGTGACCTGGAAGCCGTATCGTCATCCACGAGTTGGCGCACGGTCTCTCCACTCGTCTCACTGGTGGACGAGGTTGCCAACTCTGGTTGTCTTGGCTGGGGTTGAGAGCGGTGGAATGGGTGAGGGCTGGGGTGACTTCCTGGCCACTACCATCCGTAGTGTCAAGGACCGCCCTTGAGTGCAGGATGGCAAGATGCTCAGGACGGTCTTGGGTGAGCGCTCGCAGACTACCCCATGGGTGCCTGGGCCAGCAACCGTGCCCAACGGTATCAAGGAACTTCCCTTACAAGCTTGGTAAGCTAACGTCGCGTTCTTTCGATGTGAGACGGGGGGCTAACATCCAATTCTCAGAACGACACCGTCAACCCCTCGACCTGAACAAGCGACCCTTGACAAACCCGGCTACTGGGGTGTACATGCCATCGGCGAGGTCTTCGGGCGCAGATCCTCTGGGTGACCGAGCAGGCCCTGATCAAGAAGCACGGCTTCTCGTCGACGCTCTTCTTCCCGCCAAGCCGCTCGCAAAACGGCACGATCCGCTCGGCGAACTTCTACCGCAATACGACACGGACGCGCTCGTGCCAAGCACGGCAACACGCTCATGACGCAGCTCGTCGTCACCGGCATGAAGCTCCAGCCGTGCCGCCCCACCTTCTTTGACGCGCGCAAGGCGATCATCGACGCGGACAAGGCGCTCACTGGCGGCGAGAACTTCTGCGAGCTTGGCAGGGCTTCGCCTCGCGCGGTCTCGGGCCCGACGCGAGGGTCGACGGCCCGCACCCCTGGGGCGGAGGAGTTCGCACCGACGACTTTGAGGTCCCCACACAGTGCGCGCAGTAGAGCGTCACCGGCTTCGTTCCAAACGCACCTGTATCACCATTTCTACCTTGCTCCATCTCTTGGCTGATACCCCACGCGCAAGCCTACATGCTCGTCGTTGAGGCTGTAGAGGGTCTGTCTTGCGTTACTTTTTTACTGTACATTAGTTTGTGGATATCCGGACCGTACTATGTCTCTGATCTATGATACGCCTGCTCTATTTCTCCGCTGGTGTGCTACGTGACGACGTGGTGAGTTGCGAGATCGTGGTGCCAGACCATCTAAGTTCATGCGATTGCGCCACAGTCATGCATTGGTCTCGAATCCTCGCACATCGGCCGAGACGATTGATGTTGATGAGGTCAAGTTGTCGGTACAAGTACAATTTTATTCTTTGTCTCGAAGTGCATAGGAAAGACACGAAGGGCGCCTCAGACTTTCTGGTGCCATCTCTCCGCTAGACGTCCCGCGATGTAGAATGGCTTAGGCTCGTCGCCCTCGTTGCCGTTTACGACCGATTTGCCAAACGACTGGCAAGCTTTCAGCTCCCTCAGGTCTGAACACACGACAGCTGCGACTTGCCTTGCCCTTGAACTCAGCCCACTGCCGTGTGGTGATCTTTTCCCACTCTGGTGGGCGTACATGACCGAGTCTCTCTAGTTTCGGGCTGCGACGAATGATGAGAATCTTTCATAAGTCTGTAAGGGTAGAGCATACCTTTGCAGAGTCTCTGGATCGACGTAGACCGCCGGGTTTGTATCACAGAAATATACTAGAGACAGTTGAGCTCTCATTCGTTGAGAAAATATGGCATGACATACTCAGTCCCAGCCGGCGATGCCCTCGTTTGATCGGCAGGCGGGCGTACCACCCGGTGGATGGTAGATTTAAACTAGGATAAGCTGAGTGAGCTGCAATCTCAATGATACAGCGCACAGCTCACGTATGAACCTGTGAGGAACTCAAACAGGTCACCGATGTTCACTACCAAGGCACCAGGTTTGTATCCGAACGAATTTCCCTATGACGAGGTTTCAGCCAGTTTGACGCGTAGCGATACTCCTAGATTATACGCACAACAATGGCCGTCATGGTAGTCTCGGAATTGCAGAGATGCCATGGGGTTGCGACGTAATGAAGGTCACTGCACTGCCGTCTAGAAACACGTGAGTTCAATCAACATCAAAGTCACAAAACGTCTCACCTGAATGACCACGGAGCCACGTTCCTTGTGTTTTTTCCTCGTCCTCAGCAGACATCCCATCTGAGTATCGAGTGTTAAGTGTCACATTATGAGGGGGACCCGACAATTTGCACTTTACGATAGAGCATTGCCCTTCCGAAGCCGCCCCCGCTCTTGTCAGGTTCGTTCTCGACGACATCCAGCAAGCTCCCACGTCTTACCAGACTCCACTTCGAGGATAATATCAAAGAGGTCGCAGAGCCTGCGCAGCACGACGAAATGCAGATAGCGATAATACTCGGCGACCTGCTCGAGGTGCTCGTGTACGATTGTTGGGTAGCTGTGTTGATGCATGAGCGCGGGGTGGAGCAGGTCGCGCTGCTCTCGAAGTTAGCTGAGCTAACGTGCGTTGTTCAGGTCGTAAAACGTACCCAGTTGAAATGTTCAATGTTGTCGCGAAACACCGCGCTGCATTGCCCCAGTATTTTCTGGGCTACCCACTCAGAAAGATGAGGGAATGCCTACGTATTTAGCGTTGGCAAGTGGCGTACCTTGAACCCTGCTCCTCGTTCTCCGCCTAGCTTCTTGGGGTCTGCGAAGCTATCATCGTCGGACCTTAATGATCCAGCCAGATATTGCTCTTTCACGTCCTGCGGCAAGTCGAGTATAACTTGCGAGAGAGCGAGTAGGGCGTCGATCTATTGACAGTTACTTTTAGCTAAGATCGAAAGGCCGCAATAGAATGCAATACTCACCTTCTCTTGGGGGGGAAAACCGTGGTTCGTTATGAAGAAGAACCCTTGTGTACGTACTCTGCACCAAGTATCAAGACCCCTTCAATACTATACATCAGTCAGTCTTAGGTAATGTACATACGCTTCTTCGAGTTCGGCGGCCAATGCCTTACGGGCGGGGAGACCCTCTGGTCCCTCGACGTACTTCGATAAGTCAATGACTCCAAGGTTAATAAATGGGACTAGAGGGAGATGTCAGCTTGTGAGATCGGTAAGGTGAGATTTTACGCACTGTTTTCTGTTGTTGGCTGTACGTGCACGAAGGGAGGGAATTTACTTGTAGTGATAGTCATATTGCTGGCCGGTTGTACACAGATCCAAACGATATGAGTGCGAACGATGTCGATGGGATAACACATTCGGGCAGCATAGGTATATATCATGGAGCTCTTGAGTTCTCTGGCACCCGTACTATGGGAACTTGCACTGCATTTGACGTGAGGTCACCCTCTGAGCACGCTTGCCTCGCCAGATGAGCGTTGGGTTGCGTGACCTGGCGTGGCACCTTCTTGGGCGCCTATTGATATGGGCGACGTTGAAGCGGACGAACGAAAGGAGCGTGGAAAGGACCATCGAAGAAATGGCTGGGAGATGTGGATGGTGCCTGCTTTCGTGATTTATGGCGGCAAAAAGAAGTTAAAGCTATAAGAGGTCCGAGCGATACATATTGCTCGGTGCACCGTGGTCTCTGCAACAGCCTTCACTAGTTCAACGCTGTGGTCAAGAAAAATGTCAGTCGACTATGGCAAACAGAAGCGGAATTGGTACCGTTCAAACCTTTTACGCACAACGCCACTATCCTGGGCCTCTGCAATTTTCTTGCACCTGGTATGAATGCCCCTAACGAACTATGACCCTACTGCTTGCAATGGCTGATGTCGCGTCTAGGAATATGGGGAGCGATGAACTCCCTAGGAGCTGGAGGAGAAGAGAGTAAGTTTTGGATTTCGCCTGATTGTCTTCATTAAAGCTCAATGTCGGTGTCTAGAGCCATATCTTGTCAAGTACGCGAGGGAAGTATTGCCCTAGGAGTTGCTCAGTGAACCTCATATTTAGTGCTGGCGAACGCCCTCACCTTCTGCTTGATGGTCGTGAGCTGCTTCTTCGGCAGTGAGTAACTGGTCTACCATTAGCCCGTCCTTGATTACGAATTGTAAAAGGCGCATTGGTTAATATCTTCGGTATCAAGATCGTGCTGGCCTTTGGTACAGCCGGCTATGCACGTAACGTACTGCAATACTCGGATAGAATGGACGAAGGAGTTTCCTTCTGTCTGACTGTTGAACCTAGCATTCGCCGCGGGTTTTATACACGAACAATCGATATGGAACGGAGTGGCTGGTGCTCTTCGGCGCGGCTTGCTGTGGTATTTGCGCAGGCGTGTTTTGGCAGGTAAGAATCGGCCACCCTGTGGGGTAGCTTTTGTCTAAACTTTGATTGTATAGTCAGAAGCCGCAATCGCCGCTCAGTTATCCCGAGCCATACAACCAGGGGAAATTCCTAGGTAAGGTCGATTAGCATATTAAGACCCGTGCCTAATAGTCACTTACAGGATACTGGCTATCCTTCCGCGTCGGCGGCCAGATCCTCGGAGGTGCTATTAACCTCGGACTGAACGCGAACAGGTCCGGGGAAGGCAAGGTGTCCTACACCGTATACATCATATTCATCGTCCTTCGTAAGTCGGTAATGCCCAGGTTCGTGTGGCGTGGGGCATTTATCCTTTGTCAGAGGCTCTTGGTCCATTCGCAGCCCTTCTCCTCACTACGTCCGCCTGCGAAGGTTCAGCGGGAAGATGGGGTGCCAGTGCGACTCTAACGTCAACACGGGTACAAAAACACGAGCTCAAAGCCACAGCCAGGCTTTTCTTCACGAAACGAGTAAGTGGATGGGGGCTTTTCGTCTGTGCTGCCAGCTCACGATCCCTATGCGTAGTTCCTATTGATCGTCCCGCTTATTGCGCAAGCAGTCTTTCCCGAAAGCTTTAACGGCACATACCTCACACGTGAGTTCAACACAACTAATCTCGACGAGGAGATAGTCACAACGGTTCCCAAGTCCACTTCAGCGTTCGTGCTCGCGCCTTGGGATCATTCCTATCTGCTGTGGTCGCTATCATCGTTGGTAAACATTCTAGGCGTAAGCGGTTGCTTTATCTCGAAAAAGACGCTTCTTACCCATGGCAAATGCTTACAGTGGTTCTTGGACCGCAACAAAACGATCAGCTTGAAGACTCGCGCTCGGAGTGCGTTCGCCCGTGGCCCTGGGACTTCAAGGTTGCTGGTGGGCGTGGTCAACATACATTCAGGTGTAAGCTGCCGGTTAGAGGGGACTCTTCAGTTGTTTGACCTCATGTACAGTCACGATACCAACCCTCTGGAGTTATCCTCGATTGGTCCTCTGACGGGTTTGGCAAGGGCTTCGCACTATACTTCTTTTTCCTAGTCGCTGGATTTCAGTTGAACTACCTCTACCTTTACTTCGTGGTAGGCCATCGTAAGTCACCCGCCAGAACACACGGAAACATGAACTCACCGTTACTTCCGTAGTCGTGCAACGAACCTCAAGATGTGGTCCGCATCGCCGGCCTCCTCCGCGGTACGGAGAGTGCTGCGCAGGCTGTGAGCTATGGCCTGCAGAGCATTGAGTCGTTTTGGAACGGTGGGTGGTAGTGCGTTGAACTTTTGGCCTTTGGGGCGCGAGTCTTCTCCCTGCTTGGTTGGTGATTCGTGAGATTGGGAGTAACGTTGAAGGGAAGCGGCGGCGGAGAGCGAGACCGGGCATCCCGCCCGTGAATCATCGTATGATTTGGAAGGGACGGACGAGGATATAAAGGGGGAGCTGGGCGGTACAGGCTCCGCGCCGGAAGCTCGTGAACAAGGAGGCCGAGTTTCTGAATAAGGCATTGTAAGTACAGATCAAGTATCGATAATTCGAAAAAGAGCTTTGTGTGTCACCGGCTAAACGACGTCAATGAACTTTGATGGGCACCGCGAGCCATAATGGAAAGACGTAACTAGTCAATACTTCAATCATCATGCATCATGGCTAGCTTTTGCGTTCATACTAGAGCCGTACGTGGGGGGGTTCCTTGGCCGGGTGTCTGGCCCGCGTAGGTGATCGTGCAGGCCCACGGGTTATGAATCATCATGGAAAAAGTAGAACCTTGTTCTAGGTCTATATGTGGTGAATAAGTATCGGAATCTCAGATACATGTATTAAATCTACCTAGACAATCTATCAGCCCAAGACGTCGAAGGAAATGAAGAAGCAGAAACTCACTGCAAGTCTCGCGCCAATACCTTCCGCCCAAGTTTCTCAACTTCTCTCTGGATGACCGCAGTCAACTCGCTGCGGATGCGCGCCGTCGTTCGACTTTCGGAGTCTTCTCTGACTGTCATAGTCCTCGACTTGAGGACTGAACCTAGCCAATTATGTTCAGCCAAGCTACGGCTCTGCGCTTCTTGTTCTGCATTGTAGATGTTGAGCTCGTCAGAGTCAAGGTCCGTTGTGGTCTCGTTTTCTGGCGAATGAAGAGATGATGCTTGTATCAACCCGCGCCATACGGCCGTCAACCACATTCGTTGGTGTTGACTCCAAGGCACATAATAGAGCTTCAGGTGAGATGGGCCTCTCCGAAGGTCACGCTCAGCGGAACGTTCCGCCGAGGAAGATACTTCCAAGGAAAAGGACGACCTTCGGGCATTAGATCCTGGAAGCCTGGGAGCTACGTGAGACCTTGAGGATCGAAAGGTACGTAAAGAGTAATTACCGGTCAGCCACATTGGAATGATTGTGGGTGGTTCTCTGGACTCCATGAGTATTCGACCTCTAATTCGGGTGAGTTGTGAATCATTTGAATTATATTCAGCGTACACTCACACACACCCCCATTTGAACCTGAGCAATAATGGAAGCTCTCCGTCCGTAGTGCGTGAATGAATGGCTTGATTCTGGTCCGGTATATGTGCGCTGTTGCCGCGGCTTTCATCGGGTGCGCGGAAGTGTGTGGGGTACCGTCCAGGTTGGTGTATTTTGCCTTCACCAAATAGATGTATCTATCTGCGTATAGTGAGCACCCGACCTCTCTCTCTGATGGGAACGATTTCGTACCCAGTCAGTACCATTCGCCCTGATTCAACTTCTCTATAGCGGTGTCCACTGCAGGCTGATATATTCCCCTCCCTCGGGAACGTTTCCAAAACTTGACCCTTCCGAAAAAAAACGCGGAGAACACACTGTCTAGCAATATGTGTTAGAAGTGATACCTCTGTGCACGGAGTAATAATTGCGCGTATGTATAGCCGACGTACGGGGTTAGTGAATATGATGTCAGCTGCGCCTAGTGACCACCTTATCATCCCTCGTGAAAAGTACCACGGCCAAGGCGACTATGCCCCATGTTAGGGGGTCGTCTAATCTGAATGAAAAAAATCAGTTTTGTCTTCAGTCCGCTCCGGAGCAATGCAAGTACCTACGTGGAGACGTGATTGCTCACTGCCCAATTGCTGTGTCAGAAAACATTCAGAACAATGAAGAATGTTGATGCTCACACGGTAATCACTCCAGTCTTTCCCCGTCTATCTCTCAGAGCTTTTTCAATGTTTTACAAAGCCGTTCACCGTCACCGAGGCACAGTATCCGCTCTTCAAAAACGTCTTGCATGTGAGGCCAACAGCACCTAACGTCAAACGGCTGACGAGACTTGACATTCAAATTCTCGCGGCCACGAGATTATAGTGCAACACCCGGATTGCAGAAAGAGCTGTCGGGGCGGAAGCGTGTAAGTAATTCGCGCGTTGGCCTAGTCTCGCGGCCGCCAGCCGTAGCGGAGCTTTGCGCGTAAGCGCCGGATGCAATATTGACCTCGCGGTGCATCCGAAGCTCCTGAACGTCTGGAGGATTTGGGGCGCGTTACCCCTGGGTCGAGTCACACGCGTCACAATCACGCTCTTCGCGCCGTTCGCTCATGCTCCATGTCCCATCCAGGTGTCCTCTAAAGGGCCTCTTTTTGACGTACTAACGTGGTACTACACACTGTGTTGCTCTCGGCATTGAAAAATATGCAAAATTTGCCCGAGGCTCGACTGTGCAGCATGTCCGGTGAGCACCACTTGGTTAGCCGCCAAAGGGCACACTCAAGCTTTCATCGCGTCAAAGCCAGCCTGATATCACCATGAACATGATGAGGACACCTCTACATAAGAATAGGAGCCCTAAAGTCAAGGAGGCTTCCCTCCTTGTGTAGGACTAGCATGAAACCTTGTTGGCTGGCTGCCGCTGTAGCAGGAATGCCTGTCATCTAGTTTGGGTCCCCCTCGGGGCTGTCATGCCAATAGCCTGGTTTTTACAGGGACGGATTGTCATTCCCTCACTACATAACACCATCCATGTCTAATCTAGGCAAACGGATGGAGGTTGGCGGTCAGAACGCAGGGGACAGGCAGAGCGAGAATGGCGTGAGGGTCATGCTGTGACTCGACCCAGGGGTCACGCACCCTCAGCCACCAGACCTTCAGGAGACGCGGATGCACCGTCAGGTCAATTAGCATCCGGATCACGGCTCCGAAGGTCTGGCACGCGAGACTAGCGTTGGCCGAGGGTTGGCGCGTCGGTGGTTTGATCTCATTACCATATACAGACAAAAGCGGCACGTTGGGCCCGCGCAGGCGCGATCAGCTCTTTCAAGTTCCGCACGGTAGATTCCGAAACGTAAAACCTCGAAGGCCCCCAGGCCCAGGGGGCTCTCCGAAGGCCTTCATCGTCTTAGTAGGTGCATGATCGGCGCTGTTCGTGCTCCAGACATGTAGCGAATATTACATGATTACCCTGCTATCATCAAACAATCGACTTTACGGACAACCCGAACGCGCAGACTACAGCCTTCATATAGTAGTTCATACAGGGAACGAAAGCCGATGCGTCGTAGGCAAGTCTACATCTCTAGAGATTTTTGGTTCACTTCATATGCCTTTGAGTACACAACGGATCCTCTTGGCTGTGCTCCGCGCTCTAGCGGAGGTCATGAGGAACTGACACAGAGTTGTGCTCGGCGAAGCATTGCTTAAACCTCGAGGCCCGTACCTCTATGACACCACTGTCTCGGAGCCCGCCCATCGGTAGCCCACGCGACCAGATTGCTAGCTTCTCGCCCTTTTGCTTGTTCACGCTTCTTATACTAGATATTATGCCGACAACCAGGCGAAGAGTCCGGCACAAACGTCTCATCCTCCTGAAGCCCGGAAGGAAAATCGGTCTTGGCCTATACACTGTCATATGAGCCTAGGTATAGCGAAAATGCAGACGAATATAAATTATACGACATAAAGGCGGAGGGAGAAAGGTCGAGTCTCAGCTGCACAAAAGCCCTCGCATCGCATACACCCCGCGTCCACTCTATGCGCGTCGTATCTCGCTTTTTCCCTTGTCGGCGCGGCCTTGGCGCTATCTGCTTTCTGCCCACACAATATTTCAGGTGAGCGTTGACCAACTCTGACAAACCTCGGGTGTGTCTAATAATAACCTCTCTTCTGCTAGGAAGTATACGTCAATGGCGTGGACCAAGGCCATCTTACCGGTATCCGTGTTCCTGACTATGACGGGGTAATGTCTTCATCGTTTTGTGCATTTGCAGTCTCTTCTGACATTGTTATTGCAGCCAATTACGGATGTAACCTCCAACGACGTGATCTGCAACGGCGGCATCAATCCTTACCACCAACCTATCTCGAAGACGGTCATTACTGTTCCTGACTGCTGGTGCTCAGGTCACGGCTGAATGGCACCACACTCTAAATGGCGCAGATCCCAGCGACTCTGCCGATCCCGTGGACCCTAGTCATAAGGGTCAGTTCGAATATCCGTATCATTCTGTGTTATACACTGACGGGAGCGATAGGACCGGTTATGTCTTATCTGTGAATAGTCCCCCCCCCCCTTTGTACCGGCTTCTGGACTTACAATACTATAGCGCACAGATTCCAGACGCCACGCAAACAGATGTCACAGGCTTGAAGTGGTTCAAGATCTGGGAAGACGGTCTGAATCCTTCAGACCAAACTTGTGGGCGTAGACAGAATGGTCGCGAACAAAGGCAAAGTTACCTTCACAATTCCTTCGTGTATTCCGCCGGGTCAATATCTGCTCAGGCACGAAATGATAGGTAAGATTTCATTATCCCTTGCTCAGTTCTCCGTTTAATGGTCGTGATCTCAGCACTGCATGGTGCATCGGCCTACCCTGGTGCCCAGTTATATGTGCGCGATGTTATTTTCTACAAATTTGAAAAGCTCATATTGACTACTCTGTATTGTAGATGGAATGTGCGCAACTGAAGATCACGGTGGTGGTGGCAGTTCGCAGCCCAGGCGACTGTCAGCTTCCCGGTGCTTACTCCTGGTACCAGGATTCAACCATGCGCGTGTCTTGAATACTAAACGTCGGTGATTAGGCACCGATCCCTGGCATTAAAATCAACATCTATTCTACCAACACCTCAACAACTACACCATCCCCGGTTCGTTCCATCTCTGTTTGTCATCCCTTTTCTTACCTTCCGTACAGGCCCGCCGGTCTTTAATTGCGCTGGATCGGGATCGTCCTCCCCTACGTCTGTCTCGTCATCTGCACCTACCTCCGTCTCAACTTCTGCCAGCAGCTCTTCCTCCTCACTCAAGCAGCTCATCCTCGGCGGTATCTCAGCCCACAGGTGCCACTGCGGGCGCACTACGCACAATGTGTGGTGGGCAGGGATTCACGGGCCCCACTACCTGCGCGGCTCCGTACACTTGCGTGGTATCCCCCCCAGTCAATACGTAAGCTAGATTTCTGCCAGATTGGAACTTTGGACACGCCACTGACGAGATGCTATCTCTTCCGCAGTATAGCCAGTGTCTCTGAGCATGTACCAGGATGTGCCAAATGATGAGCAGCGTTGTGAAGAGTCGTAAGGATGCAGCGGCGCCAACGCTCAGGCGAATTTATACTAGCTTTACTGGACCAGACATCAGCCACAACAATACGCAAATTAAACATTTTTACAGTATAATTTTTTGCATGCGTTGCCGGCTCTGCAAAGTTCGAAAATAGCAAGCATTCTCGTATCCAGAATCCTCACGTCACGTGGCTTCACGGCCCATGCGCGAAAAGCGCGAACGCAGGCGGCCTGTTCACAATAGCATGTTTTCGCTTGCGATGCGCTTCACTCATCGGATGAATGTTATGGTGAGTGGTGGGAAGTTTCAACACGATCGGCACCGCTTGCTGACCGTATGCAATATTAGCATTATTTTCGAAACTGCCGCGAGGCGCGATCCATAGGAGGGGCCCGAATCATGCTCGCCGGTTATTGACGGAGGCAAAGGTGGTAACTGATGTGTACTTGAGAAACGTTCTCATTCTAGGCTACTGGTTGCATGCGGGTGCATGTTGACGTTGAACGCGGAAGACTCCCACAGCTCCCCACAATTTCCCCGGACCCACACGGGGGCCGCCGAAGCCAGAACCTTTCAGTCATGAACGCACTGCCAGAGTATAGGAACAGATGACAGCTCTAATATTGGCTTCTCAAATGACGTGAATGATATGCCCGGACCTCAAGTGAATAGATTAGAACCTTCTTACTTCCGAAGAGTAGGCGAAACTAGCGGAAGAAGTGAGTTCACATTGATTTATGACATGACATACAACGGAATTCCTGACTTTGACATATCCTAATCTCTTAGAGAGGTATATAAACATACCCCAAGCACTGTAGCTCTGTGACACATTCGCCCCTCGAGAGTCGTCGAACTTCTGACTTGCCCATCATGCGTCATTTCCTACCTACTTCTCTCATCTGCGCAGCGATGGCCATGTCATCATCGGCGCACACCATCTTTCAAGTACGAACATCACAATTGCTGTAAGTAAGACAACCGTACTGATATCAATCCCATAGGAGGTGTATGTGAACGGTGTCGATCAAGGCCACATCAATGGAATTCGCGTGCCTACATACGACGGTGTATGTAAATATTGCACAGACCCACTGTCCCCATTTTTATCTCCCTTGTCTGTTTCAAGCCCGTTAACGGATGTCACATCGAACGGCATCATCTGCAATGGCGTGGAGAGACCCATTCCAGCAGCCTGTATCGCAAGATATCATCACCGTTCCCGCTGGTGCCACCGTGACAGCCGAGTGGCTAATCACACACTCTAGCCCGGAGCAGATCCAAGCGATTCTGCAGATCCAGTAGATCCTAGTCATAAAGGTAAGTTCGTTCAACACGGGCGACTAGATCCGCTGCCACGTTTATGGACGAAAATTTTCCACCAGCCCGGTCATGACATATCTGTATGTTGGATTGTTAAGCCCGGGGCGAGTTCAAACAGTGGTTGACTTACCTTCGTAGCGCTCAGTCCCTAATGCTCTTCAAACCGATGTCACCGGCCTTAAATGGTTTCAAGATTTGGGAGGTACGGTCTTGACGTCTCGGACCAATCCTGGGGGGTTGACAGGATGATCGCGAACAAAGGGAAAGTAACATTCACTATACCATCTTGCATTCCTGCGGGCCAGTAACCTTCTTCGTCACGAGATGATCGCGCTTCACGGTGCCAGCACTTACCCCGGCGCCCAGTTCTACGTAAGTCAGATTCAATCGTCGTTCAAATTCTCGGCTCACATGCGTCGTTACAGATGGAATGCGCTCAGATTCAGGTCACTATGGCGGAAACACCCAGCGCCAGCAACCGTCAGCTTCCCCGGCGCGTATGCTGGAACTGACCCAGGTAAGTCATGGTTTTAAAATACTGCTCACATAGCGAGGTGACCGTTGCCTCCCAGGCGTGAAAATCAACATATATCAGACCTTAAAGAACTACACCATTCCCGGGCCCTCGGTGTTTAGTTGTGACGGAAGTGCATCCGTTCCCGCTGCTCCTCCCGCTACAAGCACCGCAGTATCACACACTTCGTACGCTGTTTCGTCAGCTGCCACCGACCACAAGTAGCGCGACTGCGGCTGCGGCTCAACTAGTATGCGCAATGCGGAAGGCGTCGGGTATGCCACCTTTGATTTCTTTGACATCCGTCGGCTCATCCGCCATCACAGTTTCAGTGGTCCCACAACATGGTTTTTCTCCCTACACGTGTGTCGAGTCAAGCCATACGTAAGCTATAATTGGTGTTTCGTGCATACAAAGGCTCTTACACATCTTTTACTCTACAGTACAGCCAGTGCTTGTGAGAAAGAGAAGTTGAAGGCATTCGCTTACTCGTGTCTAGTCCAAAGTTGCCCGACCTACTCACATATTACGTGAGCAAAGTGTTGGTACATGCAGGCTAGTCTGCGAAGTTTTACCTATCAATTATCTTGTGATTTTATTTTCTGTTGAGACGACTTGCAATTGTGGCATCGGCTTTCTCAATTATCTTATCGTTAAGTGCTATCAATCTATTTCCATTTCTGGTGCTCAGCGTCACCACATCGATGCTCTCGAAACCGTTCGAGGCTCGCTTGGGCCACCTCCCTTCATCTCGAATCTGTTGTATCCCTTGTAATTCAGTGGGCCATCTCGGAAGATGGTAGCGAGAGAGAGATGGCTCATCGCATCCCGGAACTCCAGGCGCCGATCGAGCCCTAGGATGCCCATAGAACAAAAACGACTACGATCATGCGACAAATCGACCCAGGTGTGTCTAAATCACGCACTCAGAATGGCAGGGCAAGAATATGTTTGGATTGAAGGTCGGGTTGTGCTGCCACCGCAGAATTTGAAGTCCTTCATCGCCACCATTAGTCCTGCTATATATCTGGTCGTGTGCTCTTCAGAACGCGATCCGCGCGGCGGGACCACCCACACCAATGACACTCACCATACCATCTCCTCTCGACTACTCAGCAGAGCTCTGATTGGCTCCATCACGATACTCCGACGCAGTCCCAATACTACATCGCAATCCATCGTTATACTTGTGTTATACCGTCAACTACCGGAATCGCTAGGATCTCCTACTTCAGCACAACCACACCTGTCAGACCTTGTGCTTGGGCACCGTTCGATATTTGGAATCAGATACCGGAGCATAAAAATTGCTGTGTGTCTTCCGTTCCCACTCCTAGCCTTGCATTGACCCACAGAACCAATGTTCATATGTCCGCTGTTGCGATGCTATCCGGCCTAAGTATAGTCTCGTATTTGGTCGGTAAAACTCGCATCAGGATTCGAAAGAATTCCTATTATAATGCCGTCATGACCTGCGGAACGGAGATACCACTACGACAGCCTTCACACCTGGACGATCCTGTTCAAACAGTGCATGTCACAGTCGGTTAATGGAGGATAATGATTCAACTCGGTCATTCGTTCTAATTTTAAAGACACCAACCGATCCTCGCAATGTAATTCTCAATAACGGTCTTCCTGTCGCTTGCTCGCATGCCGCGACGCATATGCGTAGCTTTGGTAAGCTGTGGGGGCTGTCGACGTTCAAATGATTGATCACATCAGGCCAGGGAATACGGCATGAAGCTTCGGTATCATTGAGCCACAGACAACAGCCTTACAAGTGCGCAAGATCTACTTCCCGGTGGCCGGCGGTCTGAGGGAAGTAGAGAATCCCGTGCTGCAACACCCGGCCGTCAGCAACATTGATTAAGTATTTCAGCCACCGCGACGGTAGCCGGATGTACCTGCGTCGCGCTGGGTCGACCCCCCCACCCACTCAGAACAAGGCGCGATATCTTTTCCGAAATATCTAGGACGCCACCAACGAGGCGGGATTATTTTATGTGTGAGGACAGCTACGAACGCTCGGAGCGCGCAGATAACGGACCACATTGACTAGCGCGGCTGACGCGGGAATGTTGCGTTGGCAAATGATTCTACCTATGTGGCGACCGAAGACGCGTAATTTTTGCGGACGAAGCGTGGTCTACTGGGGTGGCGATGGTGAGCGTTTTGGTACAATGCAAATACAGTATGTCGCTCGCTGTGTTGCTTTTTGCCGCTGCTATGCAAAATACGCCACGATGACCGACAGTTTTATTCTCGGCATGGAGAGAGCGAAGGCGGACTTGCTTACACGTATCGAGATATCGAATTTACACCATGGTCGTGTGCCCTTGTTCACGCGCGATGTGCTCGGGACACCTTAACTCCTCGCGAAAAATCAACCACCGGTCTCTAATGCAATCTGTGTTCATGGAAAATCAAACAGTATGACACGTCGCTCGAGCGATATCCGTCAAAAAAAGGGACGCTATGAGATGGTCACCAAGGGTCCTCAGGCGAGTCGCCCTTGTTCCTTTTTTTCCTCAAAATTCTGGGATGGGCAATACGCGCACCATCCCCATTGGGATTTCTGGAAGTACTTCAAATCAATATTTTTGTTTTGTAACTTTCTTTCTTTGTTTGGTTGATCAACTTTCTTGTTACGGCCCAACACGCAAACGCTAACAGATGTACAGACAGGGCCTTTTGCATACAGTGGTTCCAGATACGCGTGCGAGCGGGAGATGCCTAAGTTACAAGCCCTCCGTCGGACCTCGGGGGTCACCGCAGTATTCCATATCAATTATTCCGCAGATTCTTGTTTCGTTTCTCCAAGCCCACTCTGGAAAATGGCGCGGCTAGTTTGCCGTCTGGCGCATCGGAAATACGGAATATATTGTGCGCAGTGAAATTTGGGCAACGATCCAGGACGACAAGGTATAAAAGCCTTGCCCTCGAAGTGAAAGCCCTCACTCATTCAGCAGCTTCTCAGCAACGTACCACACACTCACAACAATGCATGTCTCATTTCTCCTACAGTTGTTCTCTCTATTTACTCGTGTCGATTTAGGATGCCTTTCACACCGCCAGTGTCTCTACTGAGACCCCTCGCATTGGTGTACTCACCGTGAGCCCTTTGCCTGTTAACGTACGTCCGACTCCACTGCCAACCGTACAACGAGCTGAATCACTTTCTCGTAGGAACTCTCACTCTCTCCTGCTGCAACCCATACAAAGTGCAACAAGTGTGGCAAGCAACCACACCCGCGACGACGCGGGCTGTCTGTGTCCTCCCTAGATGAGCCCGTCGAAACTATGCTAGTGACCATCTAGAAGGCGGCTACCCTACAGAATCGACCAATAATATGGACACTACGCGCGCATGACAGCAGCCTAACACTGTATTATATTACGATAGCATAACGTCCATCTGTATCGATTTATCGTCCCGCTAGAATACATGACGCATCTATTCGTGATAGGTCTTCGACGGCAATGCCTAGCCCGAGCTCCTGCGCCTTCTGCACAACTGCCTGCGCGATGGCTACGTCCTGCACACCGACACCGACACCGATTTGAATATCGTAACGTCTCCCGCGGAGCGCACATCCTCGACAAGGAGCGGCGTCAGCTGCCCAGCCAATGGGAGAGCTGTCGCGTGGCGCGGGCGTGATGAGCTCTCCGAGCTCCAGTATGTGCGAAGCCGGGATCTTTGCGTCGATCAATTCTCCCGCTTCGATCTGTGGTAGAAAGTCAGCGTTGGCTGATTCGTTTGTGAGAGAGATGTGAAGCACGCACCGCTGCACCGGGCTTGTAGTCCACTATCACCTTGCCGGCACGTCTGATGAGGTCGATGTCTACTTCGTGCCTGCGGGTGGTCCGGTTAGCCAGGAACATAGGGGACGTGGAGTTAGGCTCACATCGCGGGAGTGTACGACCCAATCAGACACAAAAAGGTACCCGGTGAGACATAACCCGAAGGGAACAAAGGCTGCCTTGATGAAGTCGCTGTAACTATCACGTCTGCTTTGCCCACTGCCTCCTGCACTGCGGGGTTTTCTCGGAGCCAGCATCGTCTACCAGTGCATGCCCACTGATAGTAACATCCGTATGCTCACGGCGGAGGTCGTTGACCAGAGACTCCAGCCGCAAATTGACTGAGCGATTGAACACCTTGCATGATTTGATCGATGGATATTGCGAAAGGAATAGCGACAGATGTGCGGCAATCTGGCCGCCAGCGCCAACAGCGACTATATTCTGTGGAGGACTGGCGACCAGCAGGTTACTCGCCAGTAGAGAACCTGTAAACTCAAGTGAGACAGGAGCGCGGACGAGAAGAAGAACACGCAGCACACTTGCAGCATTCCGCAGAGGCGTCAACTTGCGAGCGTTGACGACCGCAGAGACTTCGCCGGTGGTCTCGTCCAACACGAGCGTGCTGGCAGGTAGTCCCTTGGCCTTGATCTCAGCTGGGGCATGTGCAGTAGGCACGGATATACGATCTTAATTTGCTGTCCCTGCCAAAGGCGCGAGGCGGGAAGGCATGAACAACGCGTGGTGATTGCGGCTGGAGACGGTGCTCCGGTGTGGTATGACCACGTCCTTGGCAGCAGTATCCGAAGGTTCAGATGACTGACGAAGGTCGACGAAGACCCTCGCCATTAATGCCATGAGTTCAATAGGAGTGAACTTCGTCACGATCCGAATCCACTATGGACCCGGAGAGCACAAGCAAACCCATGCTGACTTGGGAAGCTGGATTAGATCACTGTAAAAGGATCACAGCTGATTTTATCATGTCCATTCCAATCCAAGACTCTTACCTTCGGACGAAGACCCTGGTGCTGCGAGACATGTAAGTGCAGTGATCGCCACGATGATAAACATATGAGTCACTGGCGCTAGACACGATAACGTGACTTGGTTTCAGGACCAACGCGTAAACACTAAACAGTGCAATTCTCCTGGATTTGTGGCACGTAGGGTCTGCGGTATAGTCAGTTTTCATGACAGTGAGCTTCACTTTGTATTGGCATCTATCTTCTCTATTCGTATATTTTTCGTCGCATCCATCTCCTCCGCCGGCCGTGGTTCCGATCCTTTCATCTATGATGTAAGTAAGTGTGTGGCTTCCTTGCTACTTGTAGGCTTCAATCAGACAAGCCAATTCATTTGAGCATCAACTCCAGCCCCACCCGACAAGCCGACAGGAAAATCAAAGGTTACTTACTTACTACACACTGTGCCAATTCTGCCCTCTCCATTTCGAGCTAATCGTTGTGTTGACACTGTTCGCCAGTCCAAATGGTGTCGTATAGAGTTTTCCAATACATACATACAAGCCAAAGACGGGGGAGGATGTCGATCGTTCAGAGAGTGAGCGAATCGACTAACAATGGGAAAATGATCCCTATTAATTCTCATATATCATATCTGACCGTGGGAAACATTCATCAATTCGCGCTTTGCGGCGTGCGCAGGTCCGCGACTTGACGAGAACGCGGACGACGAGGTTGTCAGCCATCTGCCCGAGCAAATGACTCTGACATTGCGAGACTATGGAAACATTTCACTGTATCCGCTCTGCCTGTTGTCTCGCTGAAACGCCTCCACTTCGTCGCTTAACCAATATGAAACCCACGTGGCTCTTTCGATACCCCAGTCTTCAGACTCTAGCTGCGAACCCCACGCCGCCCATGACCGTCACAGGCCCACGAGATCCGCTGAAATGCTGCGCGAAGGCCTGTGTACCGCCTTGTCGACGAGGCGTGCTGCTGAAGTCGCTTCAACTCCAACCACCCACGCCTGCCAGGATACGACACCTTCTCTTCATTACGCTGTCTCGAACACTCCAATTCTTGGCATCTCTGGGCGGTGCCACCTCTTGGGAAATTATATATTAGAGTTGATACGAAACACGTTGGCAAGTCGCTCTTTCTCCCCAACCCTTGCTTCCGCATGTCGAGCCAACGAAGCTGACCTGAAGGATATGGGCACGTCAGAAGCGACGTCAATGCCCGACATAGAGCGCGGGTACGAAAGAATACTCGTCACCGAACCGGCTTCGGACAACACTGAAAGCAAGTACTTACAACACCATTCTACGTCCAGTGCTCTCTCCTACCGTACATCCAAATGATCATGCAACTGCGACGAGCCTGCACGCCACATGTCACTATATGATGAATACATTTCACGGAAGCAGATCTTCTGGGGACCGATTGCGGGGTAAAGGAAGACGGGTGCCAGGTTGGGGCGAGAGCGCGAAGAACGTGGTATTTTCTTCCTGTGAGTATTTTGTAGATATATATTGTTCGCCCATATTGACACTATGTAGGGATCAATGTGATGTTTGTATTCATTCCAATTGCCTGGGCGTCACACTTCATGAACGTCGATGGAAAGTGGCCACATGACTTGACTTTCGCTTGTACGTGCTCGACTACGACCGTACGACGCGTTTGAATCAACCAGAATCACAGTTTGTTTCGTGGCGATCATCCCGCTCGAAAAATTATTCGATTGGGGCGGTGAACAAATGGCTCTCTATCTGGGCAAAAGACCTCGGTGATTTAGTTATCATCACTCTCAATAAGTAAACATTCCTGTTTATGATAGGTGGAAATGCTCGCTGAACAAATATGACAGTGCGGGTCGAGGCAGCCCTAGCTGCCAATAGCTCTTCTGCGCAAATGCGAGTAAGTAGTGCCAAACCAGTCTACGATGGTAGGAGTTTTTACATTGAGGGGGGTGACAGACTTCGACTACTCCAAGCTACCATCATCGGTCAGACTTATGCCCAACGATTTGGTGCGCAGCTCTTGCTTGCGTGACTTTTTTTGTTTACAGGCGTCGTCGTACTTCACCTGTTGCTCATTCCCGGAACGGCCTTTCTTGCTGGCGGAGCACAAATCTGGGAACAGAACCTCCATCCTCACCCGACTCAGTTGAACCATTCACTTCTGGCAGTAGGGTAAGTTCTCTCTCTCGATTGGTTCTTTACTGCAGCCTCACCAATTATCGTATGTCAGAGTTTTGACCATTCTACTCTCCCCACGGCGTTCTTCGCTCTGATTCGCTTCCCTAGATCGCGGTGCTCAGTCAATAACGTCAAACGGCACTCTGCAATACACTGGTAGTCTTCTGACAGACCACACCCGTGACCAAATTCTACGCATGAGTCGGGGTCTTGCCGTCGTTTTGTTGATCGTGTACATCGGGGTCTAGAATTTTCCTTCACAATCCGCCAGGCGAGGGCAACGCCGCCTCTGTTGCGCCGAATGCCCCTCTTGAGCACAAGAAGGAAGAATGGCATCTTCAGGTCACGGAGCCTGAGATCAATCCATGGGCATGCATCGTTCTGTTGACGATCACAATTGCGCTCATGGCCGCAACAGCTGAATTTGTAAGCGTCATACGAAAATCATCATTCTACTTGTGATTGACGCTCGCTCCCAGCTGGTAGAAAGCATCGAGGATGTCAGGGAACAGGGGAATATCCAAGAAGAGTAAGCCATCGTCGCCTTTGAAACGGTAATAAACACTTACAATACCTGTTCGGCAGATGGTTCGGTCTTATCCTCCCTTGCCCAATCGTCTCATTCGCCGCAGACGGATGTGAATATAGCGATCGCCTACTTCGCCCGATCCGTTGTCAATCACATCATCGGCAAAAAGACCTTGGTGCCATCGCAGCTAGCCAAAGCACGTGCGATAGACCTCAGCATTCAATTCACGCTTGTTTCTCTGGATGCCTTTCTTTGGTTTTGCTGGGCTGGTGGATCAACAAACCCATGCATCTACTCTTCGGTGCGTACTTCACGGACCCCGGTGTGCGGGCTAGGCTGAGGGGCCGTTGTACACAGACTACTACGAGCTTGCCGTGGTGCTCGTGACATGTTTCCTAGTGAACTACGTCACTGCTGACTCGAAAAACGAACTGGGTCGAGGGTCTCATCATGGTTTCCTTCTACCGTCATGATTGTTGAGTGGTCCAAGTCACTATCCGTAACGCCACGCCTACGCTGTGGTCCTGCCTCAGGCCATCACCGCATGGTTTTTTTTACATTGGCCAGCCCGAGCTCAGCATCATGCTGAGCTGTCCCGGGGGAGCGTCGCAGAAGCCCTTGCCGGCGCGGTGAAGGAGGGTGGAGGCGCTGAGAGGTGTCGCCGTCTGAACTTGTTGCGCGCGCAATCAAGGCGGCTCTATGATCCCCTTATTGTCGGTGATTTCTGGATTTCTTGTTCTTCGTTGGCTGTCACACTCGCACGCATCTGTTCCCGCACACTGCAATTTTCACGGACCACCACGCATCTCATGTTTGTTGTTCATGATCCAGACACGTATAATGTAATCAAGGATGTCAATCTAATTTCCTCTCTTTCTTGTCAGGCATGAAGCCAATTTGTATCGGGTTGGTCGAGCCTTCCGCGCCCAGCAGAAGGCCCTGAAGGCCTGGAGAGTGGTGGCCAGAATACTTGTCCAATATCTGAGGTCCAAATTGGGCACCGTTTCAAACGGGCCTCCCTTTTGTTTCCCTTCGCAGCGCCTCCGTCACTTTCGGTCGACATCTAAAGCTGAAATCCACCCTTCAACAGAGACAGCACTGTGGCTAAGGGGATTTCCCCTGGTCTACAGCGCGGAACCCTGGTGGACCCGCCAGGATACAGACTTCTGCGCGAAAGCGCGCTGAGCTCACGCGGTGGATTGCGGCGAAGCACTCGAGGCAACGTACACAAAGCATGGGACAACAAACTACGAGCTATGAATTTAATCTTAACAAGCGAATACACACTAAAGTACTGCAGCCAGAGCGTCCTGGTGCTTCACCTCAATCTCGTCGAAACTCTTGATCCTTGACTGCGCGCAGAATTGCTGGCTGGTATGCGCCTGGGTATAACCACCTCTCCCGCTTTGCCTACCCAATCAAAGTCGATGAGCCGAACCCCCTGACCAAACCTTCATGATGTTTCTGCCGCCTTACATCGCCATGCACGTAGCCAAGCTCCTTCAGCTTGTCCAATGCCGCGTGCGCTCGGGAAAGGATCTCCTGCGGGAGTGGGTCGTAGGCGCGCCATGGAGCTCGTAGAGCGTTTGGCCGTCGGCAGATACTCATCACAACGAGCGAGAGATTGTGGTAAACCTTCACCAAGTCTCGCCATGATAGAAGAGCTTGGGTGCAAGTCCGAGCTCCGCCATGCCCCCCCCGCTGTGCCGCTGCAAACCCGTACTAGCCTGCCCCCCGACAAACTTGACCACGATGGGCATGTCGTGTCCATTCTTTACGCCGTGCGAGCCACGTGACGCATCCAGGTCCTCTTGAAGGGGCCGCACATAACGTGAAGTGAACGGAGTCCTCTCCGTCGGGTGTGTATGACGTGATGTGAGGTGCGAAGCGGGGATAAATGCAGCCCTCGGGCGGCGTAGGGATGACGTAGTTGGCAAACTCGTCTTCGTAAAGCTCGCGAATGCTACACTTCAGAGCGTACAGGACTCGTGCGATGTTGAAGACCTGTTGGTTCTCCTGGACGCAGAGAGCAACCAAGCCACATGAACGGGAGTAAGCCGCTGGACGATAGAACTTGACGTGATAACAATAACTCCCTCGACAACCAGCCAAGGTCCGGCAAGACCGACGAGGAACCCGGGACAATTGGAGACCTTGACCAGTGGCGTACGCTGGGGACGATGAACCAGGTGAAAAGAGCGAGGATATGGGTGTGCAACATACCGATGACTGTGCATAAAACCTTGGCATGCGAGAACGACGAGGCACTAACCGCTTGAACTGACGGGTCTGCACCACTGGTGCCTATCTCATTCTGATCTCTACCGTGAGTGGTACGAGGCGTCAACGCCAGGGACATGTGAGGGTAGCGGATGACATCAAGTCGGCGTTGTGCACTATCTTCGTTGAAGGCGGAGGCCAGTGTGACGTTGAGAAGCGTAGCAAGGATTTGTTGGCGCACAGAGAGCTATGCGTTCATGTTTCATTGCTGTAGATTACGCTCATTGAGCGCATCAGGGCGGCGGTCTGTCGTGGAGGATGGAGGTTGGCGTGGGATTTCGTGGTCGAGGGTATTTTACGCACACGACACGTAAATCGAGCGAAGGACCGGGTTGAAGAACGCAATAGGCAACGCGTTGTGGATGACGCTGTCAACCGAAAGCCCCTCGGCCCGTCGTATAGGGGATATCTCTCCCGTTGGAATTGGCGCGTTGGTAGGCTGTGGATTTAGCCAAATTTGACGGAATCTCCTGACGAACTTTATTCATATACCCGTTGAAGCCTGGCGCGAGGTGAGCCTGTAGATACTGTGAGTTTTAGCTACATGCGAGGCTTACGCTCATTGAGAGTTTTGATGGTATCCAGTGTGTGAGGTCGCGCTTCCACGTCAAGGTTTTCGCCTTCTGCTTGCGTTTCCGAGACGGAGATGCTTGCGTGATTGAAGCCTCAGTGCGCGATCAACATCACGAGAGCAGAGCACTCACCCTTGGACGTGACTACTACGAAGTGTATATTGATATCTTCCCCACTGAGATTGGTGCCTAGGGCATCCTGCACTGTGGTGCGGTGATATCCACGGGAGCGTACTCTTCGGATGCTGACTTTGGCACCGCTCAGTGAGAGTTTCGACGGGCTCGAGCGCCAGTCCGCGAGGCTGCAGTGTGTGCATGATAAGTAGACCTCAGCAGCATTAAACGGTGGCGACTACCGCGTACAGGAGCAAGCTCGCTTGTGTCCACTCCCTCCTCCCGCAGTCGTACATGGTCTCTGGAAGAGTAGATTCTATCTTAGAGTGTGGAGTAGACGTTCACCGGACTCAGCTTTGTGTGGCCGAAGACTCGTTGCCTTCCAGATGGCCAACAAAGGTGTACGTGATACCAACCATAGTAGACGAGTACAAAAAGTGATAAATGGTCCATTCCAATGGACTAGAGAACGAGGGTATAGCCCGAGCCTCGGAGTCTTGACGCGACTCGGTCACATGACGAGACGCGACATTCGGCGCCTCCCGTGGGCCGTCACTCGGTGATCGTGATTCGTGAATCATTCCTCCTGAGCGTCCCAACATTAGTTCCTCCGTTCAGGCTCTGGGTGACTTGGTCCATCATTTCCATTCATCCTTAGCATACCTTCTCCAGAGATGGTAGCGTCCTGCTCTTATATTTTGCGCGAGCGATTTTGGATATTTTATCGCGTCGTTCGCAGGGAGCGCCCTACGCTTTGTGCCCTTTTGACGTCAGCATCCAGTTTACTAATTTTATTCTGCATGCCTTTCATAGTCATTCTGGGCTGGTGTCCTGACAAAACATGCATAAACTGCTTGATGCACCTCCAACTGGCTTATGGCCATGATGTTCTCTCATAAATCATTGTTCACTGTCGCAGATTATTACGGGTGAGCATAGTGATGCCCCTGTTGAGTTACGCGACTGTTGGGGTGAGCATTAATCGGACCGTAGTATGTAAGGTTCGATCCACTGCAAATCAATTGAAAACGGATCTGTAGGCTCACCCAAACACATCGTGATTTTGTACAGGGGGTTTCATTTCGATAGCGGTTTTAGAAGGACTATGTACTGTCCAAGCAGAGCTGAAGCGGTCGCAACAGGCTGTCGTCCTCCTGGTGTCATAATGGTCAGGGGGGGTCCGAGCTCAATATGATGCTGCGTTTGTCCGGAGGAAACTGGTTGAGAGCTCGAATCCAGTCCAGGGACTGCACCCGGATGGGGATATCAACGATCTGACTTGTATGTCAGCTAGTAAACGTAATGATAATACTATCATGATCGTTTATGTGAGTACGTTCTTTCTGTCGCCGCTGCCAGTGGTACTTGCAGACAAATGACTGTTTGTTGCGTACCGGAGACCAAATGCGTGCGCATGGCCCTACATACGAGGAGTAAGCGTTGCTAAGCAGAAACCAGAACAACGTTCGTACTCTAGGTGCCATGGAGCAGTGCTAACAGGAGGTTTCGGTGTCATAGTACAATTGTATGACCTTACTATAGTACGGGGGACAACGGACCAACGCGTCACCCCACGCTGCCATCCCTTCGACCCGCCTCTCATATCCGAATGGCTGCCGTCAGCGTCTACCCACAGTTTTTGACAAGTCTTCCCACCGCGATGGCCACCAAAGATGCTCATTCAAGCTGCTCGTCCTCTTTACTCCGGGACAGACTCTTGCTCTGCCATACATCGAGTTCGCTCCAACCAGATATCCGTAGGGCGATCCAAGCAACAGCCGTCAAAGGCCCGCCTTCCAGATAGGAGTCCAGAAGCGGCTGCCGACCATGCAACGTACCGACCGGCCTGCTAAGGACATGTTCGTAGAAGCGAGTACCTGACCGCCGGGCTTGAGGACTTCGTCAACGAGGCCACGCATCGTCTCTTGGGCTTGGGGACACCGCAAAGAGTTAGCCATGGAGACCAAAGTATCGACTGCGTTGGCTCCACCGAGGGCCGAGTTGATAAGGTTAAGTTCTTCAGCCGCCGTAAACCGATGATGAGTAGCGTTTCCCGCCTCCTCCGTGAATCCTGCCTTGTTGGCGATAGTCCGAATTTCTTTGTGCATGTTGACATTAGGTTCGAGGGCGACATATTTGGTAACGACGGGCGTGATCCAGATATTGTACGGTGTGGCCGTGACCTGAAATAGTCGTGTTTGTTTTTGAGTATATGCTAGAAGGTTTGACATATAGGGGTGTTTTAAAAGCATACCAGCGCCGATCGTCCAAGACGATACCACGGGCATTGGGAGTGATAAAGGACGTTTTGAAAGATCCTTCATACGTTCTCGTCAATGCTTTACCGAACTCTATACCCACAAACGTGGGACATAAATTCCCGCGAAATGAGGGAAGGGTGTAGGAGGAGGGCAGGCTTGCTCATAATAGCTCGAAGTGTCGGTATAAAGGCAATTTGGAAAGTGAGACGGAGGTCCGTCAGGGCTGCTAGCGCGTTGCTCAACTTCATCTTGAAACTTTCTCTCGATGGTGGAGGGAGAGGTTGAAGAGGATGAGCGGTTAAATTGAGAAAGTCCGACACATTCAATTTGCACCACCAGAAATCAGGAGCTCGAGCACTGATTCATCAAATTCAAAATCCAAGGAGACCGCGCATCTTGGCAGCCCTGTCTCGTACATCAAGATATGGCGTATCTCCATATAGAAATGGACATTCCGAATCCTTACAAAGTTCCATACACAATTTCAGCGGTCGGGAGGACCATCCTTTCGATCATAATTTGTGTTCCGCCATCAATGTACTGCCGGGCCGTTATTGTTGCTTTTACTTTCCTTTTGAGGGTTTTATGTCAACATCCCATATTTTTCTCTGAGTCGGTATCAATGTATACACACAGCGGTAAAATAGCCTTAAGGGCCTATTGCTGACCAGTGCCGTCGACCGGCAGTCTTCCCATTCTACCAATTGCAGACGATAAGTCAATGCATTCTCATCTTCAGATTCCTCTCATGTTCCGCATAGACCTCGTTTATGAGGTGGCTTGAGACCGGTCTTCAGGCGGATCACATTTTGATTAAAATATACTGATAACTCTATAATGAAACATTGTACGTTCACCATCGCGTTAGCATACCAGCACTCTCTACATGCATACTAAGCTGGTGATAAAAATGGACCTCTGCTAGCGGCGACGAGAGCGAGATTAGCTAAGCTAGTAGCTATGAAAGATGCCCTTCCACCTTGTTTCCGGCATTGCTTACTCATGGTGGAAAATCGACCGTACAGTTTATATATGCGGAAGGTCTGCAGTTTGTGTCATATACTGTATATAACATGAAATAGAGTCGGGATGAATAGTGTATGCGGTATAGCGTAAGGAGTGTTCCACCAGAGTCAACTCTTAAATACACCCAAGCTAGGGACTGACCAGATATCGCGCATCACCGCTGCGTAGGCGTGGGGGAATACTGAATGATCCTCACAATCGGGCTCACCAATCCCTCCTCTCTTCTTTCTTCGGACCGAATGAGACTCGCGATACTCGCGGTGTGTCGGTGACTCTTCTTCGGTTGCGCTCCACCCTGTCGAACTAGGGGCGTTGCAGACGCTGGGCCGTTGGGTAGCGGTGAGCGGTACGTGATGTCGACTTCTTCGTCCGACTCGCGCTCCGAAATGTCCTTTTTCAAAATCAAAATCCATCCCACGGCCTGACCTCTCCCTCGCGCTGTCCTCAATGTCGTTAAATCGCGTACTTCGATCGGCGCATCGCGCCGGCATTCACATACCACGTGGCAAACTATTTTCACGGGGGGGGCGCCGCCGTGGCTTTTTTTGGCTGCGGCCCCGCGCAGGTCGTCGGGAAGCAGGAGGTAGAAAGCCGCGACGGCGAGGGGAAGGCATTAGAGCCGCCGACAAAAACGTCAATGAGATAATGATGCGTCCATGTACTTGTCGACCAGAAGAGAATACCCGGTGTATGCCCAGACGTATTTCGTGGTAACCACGACGGAAGAAGTGTGACACATGAAGAGGGCTTCGAGGCGAAGCACATGCAGATGCAGCGTAGGGAAAACGCGCGCGCCGGAAAACTAGCGGGGAGTTGGTGAATGCCGTAGTTATAGCCGTTTGACCCGTTAACAGCTCCCCCAAGCCCCCCCCAGTGTCATATGCGTAATAGACCGCTGGTGATCCAGGCAATACTCATAGTTGGCGGGGGGTAAGACCATGGATGACCTCGTACCACGGTTGGGGCACAGGGTTGGAAGAATATTTGGCATGAGCACACCGAGGAGGTTCATATAACGAAAAATCCGCGCCCATTTCATGTAGAGGCTTCTTTAGGCCGAATAGCCACAGGAAAGCCGCCACGACGAACGGGATGGTGTAATGTCCCACACCGTACGGAATCCATGCAAGGATATCCAAAGACCAGTGCGTAAAAGCGGGTAAGAGTAATGGGTCTGAACACGTTCGCTGTCCGTAGAGAACTGATTCCAAAAGTGGGCAGGAGGACGACTGAGATGCCCGGGACGGTTAGGTGGCCGGAATGCAAGCGATTACTATACCAGGAGAGAACCCAGCAGGAGAATCGTGGGCTCCTGGAGTATGGAAGAATTGGGATAGTGAAGGGGACTAAGAAGAAAGAACCGTGTACCCAATGGGTATTATGAGTAGCTCAGCGGGAACCCGGGTGCTTGCATATAGCTATCCAGAACGTCGCTAGGAAGATCTCGAAGAAGTTATATTCGAGTCTGAAAGGACCCAGTTGTGCTTTCGGACCTTCTCGATGGTAGTCACTGGAGGCGAGAGCGAACTTATGTCCAGGCGTACCCGACCACGCGCTGGCGACAAAAGCCTTCCATATCGTTCTACGATTGTGAAGAGGGTGGAAAGTACAGGGGGGTGAGCGTCCGCGGAATAGCCATACCCTGTCATGTGCTTGCTGCGAAAGTCTGGTCATGGGGCCTCGGCAGGAGGGTATAGAAGTTGGATTTTAGTAGCGCACTTTTCGCTTTACAATCCTTATTCCGGCTGCCTAGTCCCGCGAAAGCCTTCCGAAAGAATTACAAGAGACGGTGAGGTAGAAGCGGACGTCAGAAATGTGTAGGCAACTAGTCGCGGCGGCAAGCCTACCCTCTAACGCGGGACGTGCTGTCGGCGGGCCGGGGTCCTTGTTGATGCATCCCAGGGGGACCACCGAAGACTTCGACGCGCGCACCATAACTGTCTGATGGAATTTGTATCCGTCGTCTCATTCAAGTTTGTTGACGATTTTTTTTTTATATTTTTCGTCTGGCATTGCCAGGTAAATCTTGGGCCTTCCTCACCGCAGATAACAGTGCACGGTCTCCTTTGGATATTGGCTGCTACCACTTCTCAAGGGTCCGCGCAATGACGACTTTTCGAATGGACCTGGTGAGCCATGACATGACGTGAAAAAAATACCATGACGGGCTGCGAAGAAAGGGAGGGTGAACTGAGCCCTGATTTTGTCCATCAAGCCAGCTTCTGCATTTTTGCCAAAGTATTCGTATATTGCTTAGGACCACTACTTTCGATTGCTCCATTATCCCCGATTTCGGTTCGGGAGAAGCGACACGGTGCGTTCGCTTACAGAGTTTTTGCCATAGTTGCAATCTTCCGGTTTTGAAACGCGACCGCATCATCTTGTATCTTCACCGCCATTCTAGGAGCTGCCGGACTCGCCATGAAGCTGAGCAAATGCTTCCGCAGCTGGAGCTCGACTCTCAAGAGGCATTTGCTAGGGCTTTCTCCGCCACTCCGCGGTTTTTTGAGAGAAGTATTCCCAAGTTCCTTCTGCAGAGTTTATGGCTCATGTTCAGGCAAATCTTGGCATCGGGGAATAATGGGATAACAAGGAGTCCCCAAACCTCATTCACGGCACGATATGTTCATGGAAATTGGTCCAGGTGCGTACTCAGGCTTACGCAGAGGCCTAAACTGGGTCTGTAAAGAACAGTTTTCATCCATACATGACTAGGTCACGTACCATGCCATACACGAACTCGATCAGACATAGGTTACAGAAAAGAGTATGCGGCACTTGAGCCCAGCCTCAACATGGCACACGAAGTCCGAATCGAGGCTAGCGAGGCAGGGGCGACAAGAAGAGAGACACTGCTCATTGTTGGATACGGGGCTGGGGAACTAAGCTTCATCAACTCAGTGGCCCTTAGCAGCGCAAGAACAAAATTGACACCCTTATTCCATTCTATTCCCTCTGCAGGCGTCAATAAGCCGCAAAGGACCCTACGTGATGTTGTTGAACAGACGCTCAAATCTGGTGGCCAAGTACTGCTCACGCACTCAGCAAACGATCAGACGATGCTTGGTTGGCTCCTATCTGGATGCATCCGTTTGACGCCTGCTGCTCAGGCCGCCCTACGGGTTATTTGGCTGGAGGAGTTTAGCGTGTGGGAAAGGATTGGCTGTCGGAAGAAGGTGAGGCAGAGAAAAATCTTGACGTCGCCGTGGCGGGAAACTTGTGAAGACGGCCTTAACACTCTGGCCTCATTTGCCACTTGTGGATTTCCAATGCCGTGTTACCGTGCAATGCTCGCAGTACAAGAATGTAAACACACGCCCTCGTCAATACACCTACTCGCAGAAGGCATCGATTTATATCACCGCCATGGATCCTTATTCAAGCCTAATTACTCCCATGTATGGGCGAAGCAGAGTACGAGAGCCTGACGTCGGAATTTGCTTCATAGGATTACCTATCATTGATGTCCCAGCTATATATGATGTATGTGCAATGCAGCTACCAATGACGTACTGATCAGAATACAAGGATCCTCCTTAATAAATTAAAGTTCTTCAGCCAAATCCCGTACTTCGGAGAGGCGCAAACGCAAACACTGCAACTGATCCTACGTTTTCATCATATGCGATCTGAGCGCGGTGAAACTTCTGCCACACCTCATAAATTGAAACGGACGCACATGTGGCGTGGTTGCCATGCAGGCGTTACGATGGACCGCAACCTCGCGGACAAGACCACTAACACTTGGCACCAGAAATAACTGGTGTCAAACCCTTGGTTGAGGACGCTTGCCGGCTAGGGGGAAAGTCCATGAGTGATGCTTAAGGGCCCGTCGGTTTGCCGCTTTTACCGGTTATGAGTTGGGCTGATAATGATTGACTTCCGGAGAGTGTGGCGCCCCCTGCTCGAGAGCCGAGTTCCACATAGGCTCCTCAATCGAGCCATTCTAGTTTTAGTAACCCATGAAAACTAAGCGGTTCGAGCGTTACAAGACGACGGAGAACAGTGCAGACCCTTGCACGATTGCATCCTAGGACGTCTGGCGATGGCCCTGATATCCTGGAATGTAGTTGTGAGCTAAGAACGTTTTTGCTGCTCTTGGTATGGAGAGCACTGGTCGTAGCCGCGCCCCGCAGCTCAATAATCCACGAGATACTCTCCCGAGGTGAGTGGTATCGGTAAAGGAAACAGCTAGGCGGATCCTTAGCGGAAACACGGATACATACGCACTTAAAATTTCATTAGCCGCGACATATAAAGGAGACATAATCGCAATGTCGAAGAACACTCACCAACAACTACAGATAACCCCAGCACTTCAGGCGAGTTGTGCATCACCTGCTCTTCACCAAGCCAGAGCTGATGTTTTACAATCCTGCACAGTCCATTCACACCGAAAAATGAACGACGCAAACGCCTCAGCTACTGCAGCCACCACGTTGGCCGTGAATGTGAGTTCATCGATGATGACAAATCCTTTCATGTTTACTGATATCGCATATAAATCAGCACGCCAGCACCCACCCGGTACATTCTGGTGCTTTTTGCTCGAAATGCGGCAAGCATAATGGCAGTGGTGACCACGTCGGGCCCTGCCCCAGGCGATAGTCGGGTCCTAGGTACTGGCAAAGAAATGTCATGGACACATGTATAATTATCATGCGAGTTTTGTACCCATGAGGTCTTTACAGCAAACATGTTCAAGGTTAACGATGGTCGGTCTGATATCCCCGTGCGATGCCGCTGCGACCCTTGTTTCCAGTACACTTGGCGCGTCTTCTCCTATCCTCGCCTCCAATCCTTGGTAGGTGCGTGAGTGTAAAAAATGACCTGTTCAAGGAATCAGTTTCCACGTGAAAGAAGTCCCACGTAAAAGAAGAGATGGCTGCACTTACTTGCCAGCGCTATCTGAAAGCACCGAAAGCGCATTTTCTTGATTTCTCAGGGCGAACGGCGGACTGTCCATCATTGCTGGCAGGGCTCCTCTGTCTTGGTTTGCCCACCAAACGCTTTGCTGGCTTTGCGGTAAGTCCCACTGACCAACGAAAACATAGGTTTGTCATCGTCATCGGAGTCGCCTTCAGCGTGGTCAGTATTCTAGCTTTATCATGAACGTAGTAGCGCTCCAAACTTACGGATGGCCGTATCATTATCCGACAAGGTCAACTTCCCGAAGTCCAGACACTATTTTGCCGCTCCATGCTGGTTCGGACTGAAGCGCGATCTCAAGCTCGTAGGCGTGATGATCGGTCGTAGAAATTCCTGATGAAGGGTATTTTAAGTCGGAGCCGCATCGATAGTAACATAGAACCTACTTTTGCCTCGACTAAGCTATTTTCAGGGCACGCCACGAGCACGAAGCATTCGATTTCGAGGAAGTTACCAAGCTTGGCTGGGTTCAACTTCCCGACGGTGATCGTATAACTTTTCTTATGAGCTCGAGCGAGCATCTGCCGCAAGCGAGATATCAAGGGGAAGATACGAAGCTATCTCTCAAGGGTAAGTATGCTTATTCACCTTCCCAGAAGTCATACGCTATTACCTACGCCAAGTGTTCCTACGAGAATACGCAAAGACGTCTGCGTCTCGCGCTTTCTGAACGGTTGCGTATCGTCGCATCAAAAGTTTGTTTGTCCTCGTCGACTCTAGTCTCGGCCGATCTCGTTTTTGGATCATACGAGTAAACCTGTGCTGTCCCATGAGGGGCGCAAGTCCTCAAACCAGAAAGTCGCCGTGCGTACGTTGGCAGAGGAATGGGTGATGAGTAAATTTGTGAGTCCAGGCTTTCTCCACCGACGTAAAATATAGTGTCGTATGCGTCCTCGCTAGATTCGCCGTCGGGACTGTTTTCGGCGACTTGATCTTGAGATCAGGGGGGTGCAAAATAGCGGTACCGCGAGATACCGCAGCTTGCTAGTGGGAGGCTAGTGCTCTCCGACTCTTGCGACAATCTCGTCTTTTCGAAGGTCAAGTCTGCGGGTAAGGTTGGAGGATACGATGGTCACCTGCGAGATATGAATAACGGACATCTGTTCTGAGCAATATTTGCGATGGAACAGTTCCGGAAGACTGCGCTAATTCCACGAGCTTTGCTACGCAATCATCAACGTCGATCGGACTTTTCCCGAATACATAAATGACGGGGAGCCGCGATGTTCTAACAAGACAAGATGAGTATTTTTAGTTAGCTGAGGGATGAATTGTCATACGCACTGACTCAGGCAAGCATGACCGTAGTGTACCATTGCATCAGCGTTCACGTGCTGTGAAGCGACTTCATCGACGCAACAGCTATAGAGGGCAGTGATTAGCATCTGTAGAAGTGCTCATAACCTGACAACTTGCCTGCCATATGAGGTGTCCCGCAAGGACATATAAATCGTGGCCCGCTCCAACCTTCGCACGCAATGTGCGATATATTGGTACCGAAAAAGGGCAGCAATTCATCTGGGAATTGGAGGGCGATCTGGATGGACGTTAGTGGGATGCGCGGGTCGGTCAGTAAGATGACAATACAACGCTTGAAATCGTGCTTTAAGATCAATTCCGCAGTCCGCTCTATATCAAAATACTCTTCAAGATTTCTTGAGAAAGCTCATGCGGCAGTCCATCTGTTTCGACTTCTATTTGTCTCGCAATGGCCTCTTCACCAGAAGCGGAGAACGTGTTTGTGTCAGCCATTTGTGGCAGATTTTGAGGGCTCTCTAGCGAAAGCTCCATATCATACAGATCCATTTTGGACACGAAATAGCAACGCACGAGGCGGATGAGCTTGCCTCGACGCTCAGGAGATGGAAGTAAAAGGACAAGACTGGATTCGCTGAGGGGCAAAATTAAATTACCCAGGCTTTGTGTGCAACCCTACCGTAGGGGTAACGCATCACGGCACGCGCCGGGGAGCGCGCCCACACGCTCGGCGCGCAACTCGTCACTTTTGAGCTGCCGTCGTTCCCTCACCCTCGCCCGCCAACATGCCTTCGTCCGAGCCTGCGCAGAGCGTCGTTGAACGCGTACAAAACTTTGTCTCAGACAACAAGAAGGCCGTTCTTATCAGTGCCGCCGTTGCTGCTGTCGCTATCGGCGGCGCGGTCTATTACGCTTCAACATCGGGTTCGGACGAGGACAAGGGTGCGCGCAGAAAGGACAAGAAAAAGTCGAAGTCGTCAAAGAAGAAGAAGGGAGTCTCCGACGCAGATGGTCCAATTCTTGAACAAATTTCCCCTGCACAGTCCGCAGAGCACACGTCTCTGTGTGTTGGAGCGGCATCGCTGACGCGCTCATGTATCGCTGACACCTATACGTAGACAGCGAGCTAGACCTCACTGATGAGCAAATATCTGCTATGTCTGAACAAGTGAGCCAGGCGACATGTCTCCGTTACATTCAAACTGACTCCCATCAGGAGCGAACGAAAGTTGCCTCGTCGCTGAAGAGCAAGGGCAACACGGTGTATACCAAGCACGAATATGACAAAGCTGTCACATATTACACCAAAGCTATCGCTGTAACACCAAAACCTGAGCCCACGTACTTCAGCAACCGTGCCGCATGTATGTCTGCGTACTCATTCCACTTGTCTTCTGTTCTTATATCCACACGCTTCCAGGCTACATGAACATGCGCCCGCCGCAACTCGAGAAAGTCGTTGCTGACTGTGATCTGGCGCTGACGCATGATAGACGTTATGAGAAGGCCCTCGGTAGGCGCGCTGGTGCTCTCGAGACGTTGGAACGCTACGAAGAGAGCTTTGCGGGGTATGCTCAAAAGCTTATACACACCATTCTTCGCTGATGATTGGTCAGACATTTCACTACTTTTGACCATTTTTGGAGCAATTCAAAAAGGAGCCTACGACCACCGCCGTTGAGAGGGTGCTCAAGAAGCTGTCTGAAGCCAAGGCCAAAGAAATCATTGCTGTACGCGTCCACTCTATTCACCCCATAGTTCGAGCTCCGATTCTAATTCTCGACATAGGCACGGCCCAGAAGGACGACTACCCAGTCATACTTTCTGTTCTGCATACTTCGGTGCATTCCGTCCCCGTACGTCCCAATCCGACCAAATGTGTGGGGGGGAGAGTGATGATTAACTCCGCGTTGAAGAGGCCCTTCCTGCCCGGCCCGAAACTCCTGCTCCAGGAGATGAGAGATTAGTGGAGGCTCTCCAGGCGCTTGAGTCGCACGGACTACATCCATGCGCTGTCGCGCGGTGAACGAGGCCATTTGCAGGGGATTTCTACCAACGAAGGCAAAGCTTATGCTCTTAACCTTCGAGGCACATTCAAGTAAGCTCTCTCTCACGTGAATGAATATCATTGTGGAACTCATGCATCGCGAAAGGTTCCTTACCGGGAAACGTGGCTGGTGCAAAAGAGGACCTCGAGGCATCTGTTGAGGCTCTGCCAAGCTACACCCAGACATGGGTCAAGCTTGCCAGTATCTATATGGAGCGAGGAGATGTCCCCAAGACCTTTGAATGTTTCGAAGAAGCATTGAAGCACAACAAGAACGATCCCGATATCTTCTACCATCGCGGACAAGGTGAGTCACGTGTTTTACATGCTGAAAACTCAAGCTTATGTTTCCAGTCCTGTTTATCATGAACAAGTTCGAAGAAGCTGCAAACGACTACATCAAGTCGACTGAGTTGGATGACAACTTCGTGTTCAGCCACATTCAACTTGCTGTCGCGCAGTACAAGAGTGGCCAGCTCCCCAAAGGCATGGAGACGTTCCGCCAAACCCTCTTGAAGTTCCCTGGTCGCAGTGAACCGCACAATTACTAGTATGTCGTCATTGATCAGTATCGTTCCTCACATGCTAACATTGTGTTCAGCGGCTAACTTCTCTTGGATCAACAACTCTACCCTGATGCTGTTGATAAGTTTGACACGGCGATATCCCTTGAGAAGGAGAAGTGCGTAAATCTACTCCATTTCTTGATCACATCCCCTCAATCATGCTCTCAGGCCTCCCCCGATCAACGTTCTTCCTCTCGTCAACAAGGGTCTTGCTCTCTTCCAGTGGAAGGGCGATATCCAGGCAGCCGAGCAGGGCGTCACCGAGGCCGTTGCCCCTTGACGGCGACAGCGAAGCCGCGGTCGCGCAACCCTTGCGCAGCTCAAGCTCCAGCAAAAAACAAAATCGACGAAGCCGTGAAGATATTCGATAAGCAAATCGACCTAGCCAGGAGCGAGCCTGAACTGGTCAGCGCGCTGACATACAAATACGTCAGTCAAATTTTCTCTTCATGCATAACTAATTGTTGACCGTGCCCGATATCCAGGCCTCCGCGGCGCAACTTCAGTTCATCAGGGACTACCCTGACCTTGCGATGACTTTAACGAGCCTCGCACAGGAGATGAATCGTGGCGGCGCATGAGCATGCGGTGCTCGATTTGCCAGGGACATTTGACTCGGCTATGCTTTCTATTAAATCGCTATGTATATTCGTTTAATATCTTTTCAATCGAACATCCCTCGCTCGTCCCGCCAGGCGATTTGGATGCGAAGGAGGACATGGACGTGGCTACATGACCGTCAACGCCGGCGAGTCCCGTACACACTCCCGGGTCCGGCCATACTTGAAACCCTATTTGCATTGAGGCAAAAACTACGGTGCGAGTCAGGATAGGGTATTGAACCGTGAGTTAGGCTATATAGGTTACACGTGGGCTTTTACCTCGTATTGTTCTTGCCGAGGCGCATGCATACTTTTAATGGTAGAAATAGTAGTAAATTGGTATTTTCTGCGGTACAATAGTGTTTACAAGTAAATGAGAGAAGATTGCAGTCAATTTGATATGTTCTGCAGTACACGAGTGTTTACGAGTACTGTCAGGATATTTTGAACCGTTTTTCGAATCGGAGCAGACGGAAACCCAGAACGAGACACAAACACACTAGATGAGAAAGAACAAAGACCAGGGAGCAACGAGTAGAAGGCAGAGCCTAGATACGAGAGCGAGTAACCAAGTGACGGGGGTATAAACCGGTAGAAGTAGCTGAAGATGTGAGGGCGCCGAGAGTCAGAACCAGCCAGGGGGCGGCGAGGTTCTTGCGGAGGCGAGAAGAGACAGCGGGGTCGCGCTGGGGAGGGAGGCGGGAGGAGGAACGCTCGTGAAGCGACCGGCCCACTTGGGGCGGCTGACGTTGCGCAGGGTGAGGGCTTGGGCGAAGCCGGCTACCTCGTCGTCGTCGGGGGGCGCGGAGGTAGTCGACACCGTACTCGCGCACCTCGAACAGGTCGAGCTTGATGTCGGCGTGCTGGTCGACGGGGGGAGAGAGCTCGTGGCACGCCTCGATGACGACAGATGGAAGGAATCGAGGGCTCGTCGGATGAAGACAAGGCTCTCCTGCGAGGCAGGCGCCTCCAGAATAGCTTCTCTCTCGTCCTCGCGAATGAATGAGAGACAGGACTGGAGGGCGAGAAACGTTCTCGGTGCTCCTTGCCCAGCCGCTGCGGTCGCGAACGCCATGTTTGAAAAGACTGGCCAAGGTGCATGCGATCGGCTCGACATCCGGGACGGTGTGGAAGCGGCCGATTTGGGGGGGATGTAGGGTATCTCCAGGGAAGAGACACGCTAGTACAGATAGGCCTGCCGTCCTGGATCATGTCGCGCTGGAGATCCCAGTAGTGTTCATGTTCGGCGCGATCCATGCCTTTGAGGAGGGAGAGATCGACCGCGAAGGCGAGATGTAGTGCTGCGTGGTGAAGAAGTAGTACGCCCTTCTTGAAGAAGAGGATGTTCCAGAGCGAAGTGCCGAAAAGCCAGTGAGAGTAGGAACCAGATGTCTAATGGTAGCCGTCAGATTCACTCGCCGCCAAAGCACATATACTGCAGTACCGTACCAATTGCTTCTTCTTATTACCCCATTGCATCCACGCGCGCTTCTCCGAGTCGCGGTCGTGCAGAAGCCGAGGAAGAACCAGAGAACGAAGAGTGAGACTTCTCGATGGAGAAGGTTTCCATGCTAGAACGGCCGACAGTCCTCTTGCGGCTGAAGGCGGGAAGAATGTATACACCGTAGCCAACGAGGAGAAGGAAAGCAAGTGCGAGAACACCGAAGACAGTCGTCAGAAGACACGACGTGCTGAACGAGTGTGCGACGGAAGTCGCGGAGGGCCAGGAGGAGAGTGAAGTCGGGACTCGTTTGCCATGGTGGACTGGCTGAGGTATGAGGGACCGTGCGCGGGACGACTTGCAGTTGCCGGATGACTGTCGAGAGGAAGAGGATTCGAGCTCGACGTACATCGCCAACGTCGAGCCGCTTTTAACTCTCATGAGGAGGTTGACTGGAGGCACACCACAGATTGCGGCGTTCAAACGAGGCGCAACCAGGAGCGTGGAGTCTAGATCACCCAGCCAATGGTTTGGTCAGCCTCATGATCATATGGAGGTTTGCTCTGGGTGTGAAGCTTTGAAGCCTCCCACCACTGAGGCAGATTAATCCAGGTCTCGAAAGTCTATTCCCGGGTGCACCCACTGCGTCGATTTGGGTGTAAGTATTTTGTGTCCGGCATAGCCAAGTCCATTGGGAAGAATGCGTGTATCTGATGTTCGCTCAGGGTGTTTTTCTACGGAGGTCCAGATGTTCAGATCGTCACATTACGGTTTACACTCGATGTGACTGCCGTCCGCCGTCGATCGGCCAGCCGCCTATGGGATTGCAAAAGTACTGCAATCTCATAGGCGGGTGGCCGATCGACGGCGGACGGCGGTTCAATCGTGTCCGACCCAATCCCGGGTGAAAATCGGGGTCGCTGTATTTTGAAGAAACTGGGCAGCTAAGCCTAATGATATCCGTAAGCGCCAGACTGTGTGTGAGAACAGCTAACCGTGAATCCCGTCCGATTCCAGGAAGTCAATGAGTCGGGACGAAAGCCAGAGAGCCGCGGCGCGCCATGACCAGCGCGCGCGTCGGGATGTGCTTATGTCGGGATCCAGACCGACCGTATCGACTCTTCCGCTCTTTCGTTTTATCCCGACTTAATTCTCTCTTTTAATTCACCCGTTTAATTTCTGATTACCTAATACATAACCCCAGAAAATCCATATGTTGCCTACGAAGTTTTCCTCTCTGTTATCCTGTGTTTGGCTACTATACAGTTCCAGTTCCTGTCCTGTATATAAGCCTACGAGTACACGTACATGTACCTCACGATTCCTGCGTGGAAATCACAGTCTATTCCTGTTCCTTTCGCGTGGGATATCTCTTGTAGCGCCAGTGTGCCCTAATCCGGTCACGAGCGTTACAGTTTTTGAACACCAGACTCTTTTCTTCGCACTCTACACTCTACACTCTACACACTCTCTCGGGCGACCCTCGACTGGATCCATCGACGTCTGATCAAACGTCGACTTCCGCGTAGTCCGCCCCACAAAAGGTTTCCAACGAAGCCACACTCCCCCTTTCGACTCTACCACAATGCCTCGCGCCGTTCGCACCAAAAGCTACCACCTCCGCCACGGGCGGGGAGCCGTTCTCGCTACGCCGGCGCAAACCCATCCCAGGTGAGTTTCCTAACCCCTCCTCCTCCTCCTCCGCCGTCTCCCCCTTCACCCCCAAAAGTCGACGCCGACGACGACGAGTTCTCGTTGTCATCGGTGCCGGCACCCGCGTGGACACCCCGCGCTTCCGCCGTCAACCGCTCCTGGACGCAGGTCGTTCAGTGAAGTGGCGGCCGGTATACCCTCTCAATGGTCTCGGGCCAGGTGGAGGAGAATTCAGGAGGCCTGTTAGGATCCCTGAGCGAGATGAGCACCGCCCCCGGCGGTGCCTCCGTATCTGTCAGTAGCACAAACAATAAAAGATATCAATCCTATGTCGAGGACATTGAGGACGAGGAAGCCCATGAGCTCTCGTAGTGATCCCCCTCCCCCGGAGGGTGGATTTTGGACCAAGGTCAACCATGGTAAGAAAAAGAAAAGCAACATCATCATCGAGGCGAGTGCCCGATGATGAGTTTAGAGGCCCCTGCTCCCCGTCGGGACAAGGGTAAAGGCCGCGCTACGCGCGATGAACAGCCTGACGAGGCTGAGACGGCTGCGGCCTTTTAGGCCACCAAGTAGCCCCGAACCGACGAGACTGAGCAACGCTACATGTACATACCGAGAGCTCGGTCTGGAAGCCGGGGCGAAGGCCCTTCGAACATGTCTAAACGACAGGGGGAAAACAATCGACCCCCGTAACTGGGGGGTGCTTCAGGCCTCGCACCAGACGAGATGGACCCGGAGATCCAGCGTGGTTTATTAGAGAGGTACTCTAATGGACAAGATGTGTCTATGCACTCGGGCGAAGACCCCCGAGCTTGACCCTACGTGACCCCGAGGCCCAAGCAGCCCTCCTGACTTTTTACTCTCAGCTGCTGCGCGAATAAGCAGCGCGACAGGCAGCGCGAGCACCGCGCACTGCCCCTGGAATCTCTATACACGATCGAGGCCAGGAGCCTCGCGCTCCCCCAGACGGCGGAGGCGCAATACCCGCCGACCCCATCGGTAACACCGCGCCCCCGTGGCTGACCCTCGCATTGAGCGACTTGAGCACCACGAGATCGCTGCCCTGACGGCGGGGCTGTACGTGGCATGTGAGTGCCCGACCCGCCCGAGGTCGACTCCGATAGTGACGACGGCGAGAGCCGCCGTAAGGATCGCCCGCCGTGCTAAAAAAAGGCGGCCGGCTCAGCGCGCACGCGCCAAGTGCACCAGTTAAGATGTCCGCTAACCGTCAACGCGCCCGAGAGCCACCCAGCGCGGCGGACCCAAGGGTGCAGGCCATATGGCTAATGAGCCCCCCTGTCCATGGGATACCGCGTGAGCGCACTGGCGCCTGGTCTTGGGTGGTGGCGGGTGGGCGGGGTTTTCGAGCCGGCTGCCCCAAGTGGAACCACGTTGGCAGCTACCTTGGCAATGCTTTTGAGCATCTCCGGGCGTACGCGAGCGTGTCCGTCTCCGGCGGAGTGTTGGTCGTGGCCGCCGTCTGACAACTCAGACAGCTCCCTCGTCGGGCTCTTCCTCGTCTTCGGACGGCAGCGGGAGATGACGCAGGCAGATCCTCGTCCGAGTCCTCTTCTTCCGACAGCGGCTCCGATAGTACGATTCTCGAGCAGTGACACAGCTCCGAGGACGAGGCGGCAGCGCGCCGTAAAACGCAAACAGAAAAAGAAAAATGCTAAGAGGGGCTCGAAGCGCTCCTCGAAGCGCGCCCGTCTCCCGGCTTTCAAGCCGCGTGAAACCTGAGAAATACAGTGGTAAGCCTGATGTGCAGGTGTTCCATAAGTTCATCCAAGAATGTGAAGCCTACCTAGACGGGTATGACCTCGAGGCCGTCTCAGTACGCCTCCACACTGTTCGGCATTTCCTGACCGGTAATGCCTATTCGTTCTTCTATACCATGAAGAAGTTCTCTGCGGCCCCCGGCCAAATGGGACCTCCACCGGTTCTTTAGCGGCCTGTTCAACCATTGTTTCCCGGTGGATTTCCGCCTTCGCCAGCTGACCAAGCTGCGCGAGCTGGTCCAGGGCCAGAAGTCAGTTAAGAACTATGTACACGAACTGAAGACTCTCTACCTGATGGCTGGCGTTAGTGTCCGACGCGAGAAAGTGCTGAAGCTGTGGAACGCCTTAACGGCTCCATTCGCAGGGCAGCTGTGGCGCTTCCAGTACTCGCCAACCACGTCCTCTTGGGACGAGGTGGTCGAAGCCGCTACCAAGCTTTGAGCTGGGGGGAAGCGGCCGTCGACGGTGACCGATCGTCTGGCCTTCGCCGCGGCGGCGGGGATCACGAACCGCAGGGCAGCAGCTCTGTTCGCAACCGGCGCGATCGCGGAAGAGCGTCGCGGCGGGATTCCTCCTATCGGCGGGCGGGACCATGGGTCGAATGGGCGGCGAGACGGTAGCGTCCGATCCGCCGCCGTGGCGGTATCCTGCGACTCCGGGCCACCGTAGCTTCAAGGGCCGAGTCGCTCTGCTGGGACCTCTAGACCTAATAAGATGTCTGATCAGAAACGTGCTCAGCTTATAGCGGACGGGAAATGCTTCGTCTGCGAGGAGACTGGTCACCTGTCTCGTAACTGCCCTAAGAGCAACAATGCACGGTTCCAGCCGGCCGGGTCGTCCTCCCTTTGGCGTAGGCGTACACACCATCGGCATCGACGTCTCCAACGTCGAGCACCTGCGGGAACTCGCACAATCAGTTCCGTCTGTCGACGCTCTGAATTGAATTGCAGCTTACCTCGAGGACTGGTATGGGGACGAGCGGAGCGATGATGGAAGTCGCTCGCCTGCTCGGTCGTCTCAGCCTGGAGGACTCCGTAGGGTCCGAGGGGCCCTCACTGATGGTCAATGAGCACCACTCTGTGGCGTGCCCGCCTCTTGAGCTGCCGCTCACCACTGCCGAGGGCCGTCCGCAGGTGCGCGTCGACGACTCTACGCGGAGCAGGCGTCGGATATCCTGCGTAGGCATATGCCGTTCTGCTGTTCCGAAGTTGGGATGGAGCGTCATCGTGGAGGCGACAACCCTCTGGACCGTCTGCTGCGTGTAACCGCGTGGAAGGCGACCGGTACGTCGTCATGGGTAATTAGCGAGCCGGTGCCGGATATCCTGGTGCCAGGCGAATGGACTGCGCAATCCAGATTTTTCAACCTCCCTCGGTGGTATCACCCATGCCGTAGCCACTGGGCTCGGCCATCGCTGAGTGCCAGCGTCGCATCCGGGGTGAGCGCATGGGAGATAGCCTGGTCATGGGCTTGCAGAGTTTCCTCGAGCGCGAGGTACCTTACCCCGCCTCGTGGCGACGGTTCATGGGGTCCTCGGCTGCCCCGTGAGCGGTTCTCGTGTTATGCAGACCCGAGGACGATGAAGCGATCGTCGTCTACGACGGCTATCTGTTTGCGTCAAGCTATATTGCGCGGTCCTTCTTGCTCAAACCCCAAGTTTGATGCGGCTAACGCATACGCCTTGGCCGTCCGAGAGGGGTTCGAGAGCCCTTCCGATTAACTCGAACTCGGAGCTCGACGGCGAGCTCAGCGGCAGCCTGTTCGACCAGTCTTCGACCCCGGTGGGCAGCCCTCCTGAGGGCCCTCTGTTCCTGCGGGATGGGATGAGATGGATGAGATGCCCGGTCTTATCGAAGACCCTTCCGACTTTGAGTGTGGATGATATGGAGGGCGAACTGAGCACCCTCTTCGGATACGATGGAGACGATGAGTGTAGTTTGTCGGCTCTCGTCTGTTGCGCCCGCTTCCGTATCACGGCCGTCGCGGTCGTGCCGAGGCTACACGGCCCCACTCTCGAACGCACGGCAGCTACGCTGCGGGACTAATGACGTGCCGGCGTCGCGTGCCGGACCCAATTTGTGGTGGCCCGGTGAGCATTAACGGGCGGCCCGCTAGGGCGTTGCTTGATAGTGGCTCGTCGGCTGACTTCATCAGCACGAAGCTGACCTCGTCAGGTCGGTATCGTGCCCGTCGAGCTGGCTAAGCAGCTTCCGCTGCACCTGGCAGTCCAGGGCTCCAAGGCCAAGGTCAGCATGGGCTGCTGTGCGCAGTTTCAGTACCAGGGCATCAACTCGAAGCGCTACTTTGATGTGGCTAACCTTCTCAACTATGACCTGATACTGGGAACTCCGTTCCTGTACCAGAACACAGTGTGTCGCTGGGTTTCAATCCGACCACTGTCGTTGATCGGGAAAAGCGATTACACCCCTGCCTCTGGAAGGCAGCGGGATCCGTTTGCTTGGAGTCTAGAGCCGCGGATCTGTACGAGGATCGCGTAGAACTCGCGCGCCAGTTTCTGCGCGACTACGCGAGGCCGATCGCGAGCAACGATGCTAGCGACACCCCGCTGCCTCCCCTGCGGGAGATAAATCACCAGATCCCCTTACGGGACCCCGTCCGCGGGTAAATCCCCTGGAGACCGTCTAAGTGTCCGACGCTCTGCGAGACCTTGGGCCAAGAAACGGATGCTTACCTCAAGACCGGTCGCTGGCGTAATGTCCAGCGCCGTAGTACATCTCCGATGTTGTTGCTCACTAAGCCAGGCACGGGTAAGCGTGGTATCGCCCCGCGGGTTGCGCTGCGTCTTTGACCTCCGTGAGCGGAATAAGAACACCGAGAAGGTGTCCTCGCCTTTACCTGAATATGGAGGGGATCCTTCGGCGCGTGTCCCAGAAACCGTTTCCGGTCCTCCATGGATGGGAAAGACATAAAACCTATGAATGCATCCGGATCGAGCCCGAGCATGTTGAGCGGGCGGCCATGACTACTCCTGATGGGAACATGGTTAGTTTTGGTTCTGCAGCAGGGAGACTGCAATGCAGTAGCTACCTACCAGTCCCTGATGAACTTTCTGTTTTGGTCCTTACATCGGGGTGTTATGGATGTCTACTTGGATGACATCATAATCTACTCCGACACTCTGGAAGAACACATTGAGCATGTCAAGAAGATCATAGATATTCTCAAACGGGAGAAGTTGTACCTTAACGCGGACAAGCTGAAGTTCTTGTGCTCGGAGTTGAAAATCCTTGGTCGGCGCATTGTGGATGACAACGGGATTCGGATGGACCCCGATAAGGTTGATACAGTGTTTGGCCTGGAAGGTGCCGACAAATAAGGAGCTGTTGCGGGGCTTCCTGGGGTCTGTTGGTTACTTGGCCGACGACATTGGGCTGGTCCGTATCCCTATGGGTGTGCTGACGGAACTGACGGCAGTGGACCGCTGCTTCCGTTGGGAGGGCCTACGCACCAGCGCGCATTCGACGAGATTAAGCATCTCGTGGATATTCACCGTTCGCAACAGCCGATACCCTTTGGATTACTCGGCGGGTTTGCTCGCGCCCTTTGGTTGGTGACGGACGGCTCTGTGAGCGGCGTCCGCTGGTGTGGTTTCGCAAGGGGCTGACCGCCGTACCGCACGCGTCGCTGCGTTCTTCTCGGCCAAACTGTCCAGCGCGCAGGCTAATTATCCCGTGCACGAGATAGAGATGTTGGCCGGCGTGGAGGCAATGCGCCGGCACCGCGACATCCTGCTGGGTTGTCACTTCACGTGGGTGACGGACCACAAGGGGCTAACTCACCTGCTGGACCAGAAGTCCTTGTCCGCGCGGCAGGCGCGCTGGATGTTTGAGCGGATCTCGGAGTTCGACTTCAAGGTCGAAGTACATTCCGGGGCCCGAGAATGTTTTGGGCCGGACGCATTGTCGCGAATGTATGCGTTCGACGCACCGGGAACTGTGCGCGCGCCGTCAGAGTATACGCAGCATGACGACGACGACGACGACTTACCGGCAGCTCCTGAGCTCCGCGGCGGTTTCATTGCCGGTCACGTTGGGGCGGAGGGCGCGGCGGTGCGCAACTGCGCACTCAGGCGCCTCGTCGCAGCACGCGCGTGTCCCAGAGGGTGCCGCCGGCGGAGACTGGGCGGCCGGAGACGTCGCGCGAGTTTTCGCGTCGTATTCGTAGGGTCGTTCTGCACGTGGTCCGAGACCAGCTGCAACGATAGGGTAAAAAAAAACGAGAAAGAAAAAGGCGCGGGCGCTGGAGCTGAACGGACGGAGCGGCGCGGGGCCTCAGGAGCGCGACGTTTAAACGTGTAACGACGACGCCTCACCCCGAAAAGGCCATTCCTTATTCATCTTCTTCATTTTCGCCGACGTCCCGGTCCGCGGGCTCTGACCTGGTAGGGCGCGGGGCTTGGCGCGAGTGTCGCGCGTGGTGCGTCGGTCGTCGACGAGGCCATAGCGACGTTGGTCGTCAGGGTGAAGCTGGGGGCGTCTGGGGTAAACCCCGCCTTTTAGTGCCCCTATGATAGGCCATGCAAAACCACCCGACGATTCGCCGCCTGCTCTCGAGGCTCTGGCGCCCGAGAGCGAGCTACTGGACCTCCTGCGTGCGCAGGAAGGCGGCTTCCATGTGCCCGACCTGGTCCGTGGCAAAAAAAAAAGTACGGCCAGGACGCGTTCTTTTCCACCATTCTCGAGAACCCTCGGCCATCACAAGAACTTCCACGTCGTCGACGGACCTCATTATCATCAATGAAGGCGGACGCGAACGCCTTTGCATCCCCCGACGTTAGAGTGGGCTCACGTATCTGTCTGCGCGAGCATAATCATCTCTCACGCGCACTCTCTGCTGGCCCACCTTGGATCTGTCAAGACTCTATGGCTCCTCCGCGACATGTCTGGTGGAAGTCCATGGGCCAAGACGTACTCAAGTTCTGTGAGACCATGCACCACTGTAAGCGGAGCAAGCCCAGCTAATCAAAAGCCTTACGGCCTGCTTAATCCGCTGCCGGTGCCTAGTACTCCTTGGGAAGCTATCGGCATCGACTTTTGTCGGACCCCTTTTCCGATTTCCGAGGATCGCAACAGCTCGTTCGACTCGATCACAGTGGTCATCTGCCTCCTCACTGGCAATGGTCCACCTTAATCCCTAGCAAGACCACGTACACGGCCCGAGAAATCGCCGCCGAGCTGGTCTTTGAGCACGTATACAAGCTCCATGGGGATTGCCGCGTGCTATTGTCAGTGACCGCGACGTGTTGTTTCACTAGCATTTTCTGGGCTCGCCTGCACGAGTTACTCGGTGTCGAGCTTCGAATGTCCAGCAGCGCGTACCATCCCGAGTCCTGACGGGTCAACAGAGCGAGCTAACCGCACCGTGACGCAGATGTTGCGTCAGTGCATCCACCCTAATCAGAAGGACTGGGTGGCCAAGCTACCCGCCATCGAGTTTGCAATCAATTCCGCCCGATCGAACTCCACTGGCTATGCACCGTTCTTCCTAAACTCAGGACGGATGCCCCGCTCTATGATCTGGGAGCACGCCACTGCGGATGAATACCCAGGGGTGCGCGCATATGCTCAGAAAGTTTAAGTTTGCGATTAGTCGGCCCATGACAGCATTTCTCGCCGCGCGGGTTAAGCAAACCAGGGACGCCAATAGGAAGCGTCGCCCCTCTACCTTTCGTAGAAGACGATCTGGTCTACATCTCGACCAAGAATCTCCCTCGACTCGCTGCCCGGGGGTTAGCCCGTAAACTCATACCTAAGTACTTGGGCCCTATCGTATCTCTAAGGACTACAAGAACAACTCGTATCAGATTGAACTTCCTTCGGACCTTCGACGCCGCGGCATTCACAACGTGTTTCCATTCGTCGCTGCTCCGGATGCATGCCCCTAATGACGATCGTCGGTTTTTCCGGGACGGCTGGCCAGCCAAGTCAGCGAACTCGAAGACAAAGACAACGAATGGGCGATCGACCGGTTTGCCTCTCACCGCGGATCGGGGTCACTCGCCCTCTTCGAGGCCGTATGGAAAAGCGGAGACCGCACCTGGGTTCCCTACCCGGCGGTTAACCATCTAGGTGCTATGATCGAATATCTCAGTGCCGCCGGAGTCAAGTCTGTAGACGACTTACCCGAGGGGAGTGGAGCGCCTCCCGCGGATGACCCCCAAGTGTACTTGGGTGCTGTCCGCTTCGCCTCCCCGCCCGCGCCGCTTGCCTATAAAGGCGGCCGGGGGCCGTCGGGTACCAGACCAGCCGCTACGTGACTCGGTCTCGTCCCTCACGGCTACACCACTCGCGCTCTCCGCCTTCCTCTCGCATCCCTCGTCCTCGACTAACCGCTCGCCATCGCCGCACCTCCGACTCGCCGACTGATCACGTTCCCCGGCTACCCTCGACCTTCAGTCTCGCGCTCAGTCCGTGCTGCTCGCCGCCGTCGATCGTTCCAAGCCCGCGCCATTATCATCGCAGTCGTCGCGCCGCCATCCTACTCACTATGCTCGGCAACGCAGTTCAATGGCACGACACCCTCTCCATCTTACCCGGAGGCAATGTTGTGCGCGTCATGTGCGACCCGCGCGACGGCGCTTTCCCTCTCCAATTCTCGAACGACTTCGTGCACGCGGCGCTCAACTTCGACCGCGAGGTACGCCGCGGCCGTTGGACCCGAAAAAGGACGATGCCCGGCGGGTACCGCGAATTCGCTCGCGCCATCAATGCAGACGAGCGCTGCCCCTACCACCTCTGCGAGTTTCAACGACGACAACGCTCCTGTCGTCCGGGCGTGCCGCCCCCGGCTGACTTCCTCCCTCGCCTCGCGCACGCCGCTCCCCCGCCTCCGGACGCCGAGGCTCGTCAGCGGGGCGCCGCCGTAGCGGAGCAGGCCCTGTACGACTACGCCTTCCATCAGCAGCGCCAGGCCAAGCGTCGCCTCGAGTTCAAGGAGGAACGACAGCGCCAGGCCCCGCGAAAAGCACCAACAACTGATGCGCGGCCAGTACGATTGTCGCCCAGGACTCTCGCAGCAACGAGCCCGCCGAACGCGAACGTTTCCTCGAGCGCGACGAGCCCGCTGGCCAAAAAGTCTAAGACTGCAGCCAAGCCCAAGGAGCCCACGGAGAAGGGTTCTCGGGGTCCCCCCGGCGGTGCCGTACCAGCTCTGCTCGCAAGACCGCGGTCGTCGAAGAAAGCCTCCTCGTCCAAGGCTGGCGACAAGTCTTCGGGCGGCAAGGACAAGGCTACCGAAAAGCAGAAGGAGAAGGAGGTGTCCAAGAGTACGGACATGGTGGGTTGATGAAGACACCGCGACGGCCCCTGAGTGCCCCGGTCTCGACGGAGAAGGAGTCGACGACTACCAGCTCTTTGCCCTACCTCGACGACGACGACGCTCCCATGAAGTAGGGACTCTGTGCTACAACGTCCGGAGGGCGTATGTCGGGATCCAGACCGACCGTATCGACTCTTCCGCTCTTTCTTTATCCCGACTTAATTCTCTCTTTTAATTCACCCGTTTAATTTCTGATTACCTAATACATAACCCCAGAAAATCCATATGTTGCCTACGAAGTTTCCTCTCTGTTTTATCCTGTGTTTGGCTACTATACAGTTCCAGTTCCTGTCCTGTATATAAGCCTACGAGTACACGTACATGTACCTCACGATTTTCCTGCGTGGAAATCACAGTCCTGATTCCTGTTCCTTTCGCGTGGGATATCTCTTGTAGCGCCAGTGTGCCCTAATCCGGTCACGAGCGTTACAGCTTACCTAAGCATGATGACGTGGGCGCGCCTACTCTACAAACTCGAGCAAAAATCACCTGAAAATCCCTGCAGAATTATAACATGGACCGGCAGGGCCGAGTTAGCTCGCTGCGCAATCTCGCAATAATGCTGATTTGTTTTCATTATCGTGCGACTGTATGATAATATATACATCTATTCCGTCTATCCTCGAGTCTCTGAAGAAAGGAAAAAGCTAACTAATCGAATTAGGGGGTTGTCGTTCGTCACAATGGCCACCATGACTGATGTCTGTGTGCCAATCCATGTGCCCAAGCTTGGCCACAGAATCGGGTGAGCACAGTGAGCAGGCTGCTCGGCGCTGGGTTTAGCATCGCCATATCAAAAAGCAAAATGTGTTCAGTAAGAATAAATAGTTACTAACAGGGCTGTTGCATATGAGCAGAGGCCGCATACAGCGAGTCAGGACGAGGCCATGGCTTGGCCGGCCAGAAAGGCCATAATGTGTGGTGTGACGACGTAGCTTGCCATTCTGCCCGACTAGAGAGCGTATACAGGGGTGATTAGATACACTCAGAATTATGATGATTTTATCATAAATTAAAGAGAGCAAGTGGATGGACTACATCGCTTTTTTGGTGATTGTCGTCGGAATATCGCCGTTACGCGAACAATTTGTACTTGTTTTTGTTCCGCTGAATTGCTCGCGGAACTCCCTCACCTGATCATCCCGTTTGCCGAGCCGTGTTAGCGTCCGCGTCGCTTTTTGATGACGAGGCTATATGCGACCAGTTCCCGCAGGGATCGCGCTTCCCAACATCTCCTCCAAACCTCTACATATCGTGTAGCCGAGCGCGCCTTGACAGCCATCAACCGCAAGCCGTGCGGCGTTGCCATTGCCCGCCCGCCCACTGCGCCATCCTTCCTATCTAAGCGCGTCCCGTTCCCACCGTTCCCACCCGCGATCAGGCGCTCCCCCGCCCTCCGTGCCCCTGCGCCGCCGCCGCCTTCCTGTATTCGCACCCCCTGTAGAAACTGTCGCTTATGTGTGCTAGTACAGTATGTAGTATAGTAGTCCATCACTAAGAAATAGAGAATGCATGCAAAGAGCTGGGAGCCGAGAAAGCGCCCTGCGCTTGATGCGCCCACGCGCCATCAAAAGCGCGCCCCCGCGGTCATCCTTGCTAAGCGCGTGACATCATCGCCCACTCACAGTCTTTCTCGCTATCCCCTTCCACTCCTCACGCTCTATTAGCTATATTCTGTTGCTCCCTTGCTTTTGATATCTCCATCTACACATACAACCCTGTTTTGAACCTTACCCTACCGCTCAATTGCTATTTAATCATAATTTTCCTACCGGCATTCTTTTTTTCCGGCATTAATGTTTAGGCACATAGACACTCTAAACTACAGTGGTATATTCCTATCACTCGCTCGCATCAAACGTGCCTGTTACATCTGCCCGATAGTCAAGATCTCTGTTCGATCTTGTGGGCGCCTAGCGCGAGAAAACGGTCAAATCGCCAGGGAACATGGTTAGCAGCCAATCGGGAGGTAAAACTAGATATACCATCGTAATCAGAAACCACAAAAACCCTAGGAAACGAACTCTCAATATCCTAGAACCGCGTGTATCCGCTGTGGTGCTCAAGTCCAGCCTAAACATGCTTTACAAGCTTGCTGGGGAACATCAAAGCACGGTACCCGAGTGAGCACAAGGTTACCCGAGTCATTCTAAGAATAATATTCTTTTCGTAAATGAGATATGTTTACATACTCGAGAACACCTCACTGCTTCCTTTCTATGGTTAAATAATGCGATATATCGAACAGAATGTATATAAAACCATGCAGCTTTTGACCACTTTTGTGCGCATTTGGCACTTCTTCACTGTCATTCTCCATGAGCAGCGGCGGAATCATCACCAAAAAGCTATAATAAACGCTTCCGATGATGCTGGGAGTATTGTTATTATGATAAATATGCGCTAAACTCTTTACAAATGTGTGTATTTTGCGCTGAGGGGGTTACACTCTCTCATGCTTGACTATGTAAGATAAGCCGGTTCACAGCTCCTACCTCAGGCTGGTGAAGTATCAGACACATCCAGCATTCTGATGAGATATTGAGGAGTGTATACTATATAAACTACACCGCTACTCAGGCTCCCACTGTACTACTGTCCTTAGATTGATTAGTTACATTTGTTTACCATACATACAGCGGCACAGATGCCCCTGTGTTGATTAAGAGTGTGGGTGGCATAATGTATTATCTACAGAGATCCTCATATACCGTATAATTAAAGAGAGGGAGACGGCGGGGAGGATAAAGGTGACTGATAGCGTCGCTCGACTTAGCAAGGATGACCGCGGGGGCGCGCTTTTGATGGCGCGTGGGGCGCATCAAGCGCAGGGCGGCTTTCTTTTGATCTCGGCTCCCAGCTCTTTGCATGCATTCTCTATTTCTTAGTGATGGACTACTTACTACATACTGTACTAGCACACATAAGCGACAGTTTCTACACGGGGTGCGAATACAGGAAGGCGGCGGCGGCGCAGGGGGCACGGAGGGCGGGGAGCGCGCCTGATCGCGGGTGGGAACGGTGGGAACGGGACGCGCTTTAGATAGGAAGGATGGCGCAGTGGGCGGGCGGGCAATGGCAACGCCCGCACGGCTTGCGGTTGTGATGGCTGTCAAGGTCGCGCTCGTGGGCTACACGATATATATGTAGAGGTTTTGGAGGAGATGTTGGGAAGCGCGATCCCTGCGGGAACTGGGTCGCCATATAGCCTCGTCATCAAAAAGCGACGCGGACGCTAACAACGGCTCGGCAAACGGGATGATCAGGTGAACTCCCTAATGTATGCTCGCTTCGCTCGCAAACAACGGAGAGAATTTGCAAACTTTTTTTTTGTTTTCAGACCAAGCTCAAAGCATCGATGAGAGGACGCCTGGGATTGCTAGTGATCCGTAGGCTCAGAATGTTGATCACACGCTTGGGTTCGGACGAATATCAATTCTCGAGAATAAATGGAACTAATAATTTTTACAACATGGCTACAGTAAAACTAGAGGGAATGATGAAACGCAGGACATATCTCGGCAGACTTGGGCGCGACGAAAGGCGTCCCACCTCTCTACTGAAGGTCTCAGTTATGCCCCGTCCTTGCACACCCGGAATGGCAGCTACGCCATACTCACCTCACTCCACGGTTGGGGGACCATCCGTAAATCATCACCGCCTAGTCTGAGAGCTCGAGCCGCCATCATGCTTCGGATTGGCGGGACGGCCTAGGACCTTTCATCGGATTCCCAGGGCAGTTGTGGCTCGCTCCCTTCTTGACCTCTTGATGGCAGATGGAGCATTTGGTAATGTGGCCGTGGGGTCCCTGGGCAGAAGCCGTCAGCGAGATGGATTTCGAGACTTTGGTGTTGGTACGCACACGTTTCCAGCCTTTGTGTGAAGCTTAGTGGTGTTGGTTAAGGGTAATGAGAAAGTGGATTTGTTGAGGAGGTATATGGTGTTGCGAGGGCTGTTGCGAGTAGATGTATCAGGATGCTAGTAATGACACCAAAGGCTGAACCCTGTCGTACTTTGTATATGAACTGTTTGAGGATGCTAGAGTGTTGTTGCTCGAGGGCAGAAACATAGCTGGAGCGTCTTGTATTTATACCTAGAGACCACCCTCTGCTCATTCTCGCCCATGACAGCCAGTCGCCACAATCGCATACAACCAGCCGCCACGCTAGAGCGCACCCGACTTGGCACAGAAAATCGCGGCTGTAAAGACACGCTCAACCAGTCGCCACCACTCTTCGAGAAAGGACATATTTGCGAGCATTGACGTCGCTGCGTAAGTCGCAAGTAAAGACCGTAAGCGTGGAGGCGGGACAAACCGTGCCTTCCGACGGGAGGGAGAGGTGACGCGTCGCGCGACGCCACAAATTCCTCCAACCCTTTTTTTCGGGCAACAAGTAAATCAGTACAGCATCATCATGTTTTCGAGTCATGACTTACCGCCTTCCGAGTACGTTGAGTCTCGTGAACGCGAGTGTCGTGAGTGATTAAAGGGAGAATAATTTCACCGGACAGCCGATGGCGCACTAGAAGAGTGTACCATCGAGACCGAAAAAGGGTATACGAAATTTCTATTGTTTTGCCGATCGTCTGTGCGACCTACAAGGGTATACATGAAGAGGGTCGCAGAGAGGTTGTGGCGAGAAATGCAGGAGTGAACAGTCATAATATCTGAGTTAACCTCCAGCACACAAGCGAAGCACGAGATTAAGGATGGTGAATGTGGCGGACGTTGCACCGGGGTATCAATAGAAGCTGTGCGTGTAACCAAAACACTGTAGCGTTGCATCAGTGTGCGTGAAATGAAGGTCATAACTTGAAGAACTCACTGTGTCATAGCCAAGTGGTCCGGGAAAAGCAAGCTTTGCACCAGTGTGGCAAGGCATTCGGTGCAGATTACGTTCTACTAATACATACACTAGTGATGTATAAACTCGCACCTCGCTCCACACTCATCCATCCATGCCACCATCCGATCCAACCATCCAAATCGCTCGGAACAAACAGCACCCTCACCTCACCCCCTCGTCTCGCGCCCCCGCTTCTCATCCACCACCGCGCGCATCCAAAGCAGGCGCACCGCCAGCCGCTCGAGCATATCCTCCCACCCCGGGCTCGCGGGCGCGCAATGGACTCGGCGCATCGAACGTGATCTGGCAGCTCTGACGTCGGGAAGCGGAACAGACCGGGTGTCGATGGCGATACCCGCAGCGTTGTGCCCTCGCCGGCGTGAGGTGCCCCGATGGCGCCGCGGCGGGCGTGTGCACGGGGAGCGCGTAGCGCAATTTCAGCGCCCTGGAGTGAGAGTCTCAGAACGTGTATGAGGGGTTGGGGAGAGAAAGGGGACGCACGCAGCCCAGAGCCGGAGGTTGTGTCCGTGCGGCGGAACGTCCTAGCCCTTGCGCGTGCGCTTCCGCCGTCGGCCGCGTCGGGCGGCGCGGCCTGCGCCTCGAGCTCGAGCGCGTGGCGATGTCGTGGATCGCGTCCTTGTGAGCCGTAGCCCCACGGCTGCGCGAGCGGGCGCATAACGGCGGTGCGTTTGTACGTCGACGCAGAGCAGCTCTGGCCCGACGAGAGCGCGTGCAGCATCGCGCCGCGGTCGGGGGGCGCCGGCGGAGGAGGTGGGATGGAGGGTGCGGGACCGGAGTAGCAACAACTGTGGCAGTTGTCGCCAGTGCGGTGCGGGGTGACGGGGGGGCAGCGAGTGGCGACGGCGGTGACCAGGTCGTGGGGTGCAGCAGCTGCCGCGCAGTGAGGGGGGGGTGTCCCGGTGTCTCTATGTCGTCCATGCCGTCCAATCAGCGCGCGCGATCGGCTGGCACATCAGCGTGCGATCGGGATCGTGATTGCACTCACCGAGATCGTCGGACTCGAAGAGGTTCCGCTTCGCCCAGTCGGGGAGCCAACCTCGTCGTCTATGCTCTCTCTGCCTCGGACAGGTCCTGGTGCCCTCCTCTGGCTCGCTTCTTCAGTCAGGACTACCATCCCCCGCATCGCGTCCAGCATGCCGGTTGACACGACGCGTCGATTTGATTGTTTTGCCTCTGTGAGCACAGCATCCCCCGCGCTGACCCTCCGCCCCTTACTCCTCTTCTCCTTTTCCGCCTTTTCTCGCTCCGCGCACACACCCACTCCCCTCTTGTCGTCCTTCCGCCCACCAAACAAAACCTCATCCACCGCGTCCCAGATACCTCGCCACGACATCCCGCTCCTTCGCGAGACTCCTCCTCACGCGTCACGTCCTGTCGATACAGCCACCCGCCACCAAGCACAAGCCGCTCGTCCCACCGCTCCCGCTTCTCGCGTTCTTGTTCGCTTAGCTGGTTCAGATCAAAGTCGTCCTCGTCTTCCCATACCGGCACGGGCCCATGGCGACCCCCGACATGGACGTACGATATCGAGACGGGGGCGTCGTCGCCCAGAAAGTCGGGCGACGTTTCGCGCGCGAGGCGCTGCTGGCCGCCGGAGCCAGAGCCAGAGCCGGACCCCGAGCCGGACGCGGAGGACGAGGAGAGGCTCTGGGAGGACGTGCTGCCGGAGACGGAGAGCGCCTCGGCTGGGTCGCCATGGTCGCTCTGCGCGTCATACGCGTCGTCAGAGAGCGGGAGGCGCGCGGCCTCTTCGACGGCGCGCAGAACTGTGAGTACCTCGAGTGCGCTGCGTCGGATGCGGCTGAGTGGGTCTGCGGGCGCGTCGGGGCTGCGATGCCTGTCGCGGGGTGGGCGGCGCGCGCCTGGAAAGCACGGGTGTGCGGAATTTGGAACTGTCGTAGTCGATTGGACTGGTGTGGGGCCGTCGTCGGTGAGGGAGAGCAAATAGTTGCGCACGGGAGCGCACGGCGTGGGGTCGTCGTGCGCAGAACGTCGAGCACATCGACGTGCGGCGTGCCCTTGCCCCCATGTGCCGTCGGGCACGCTGATGGTGGTCCGACTGCGTCACGCCGGACAGCCACCCACGCCTGCTCGACCGCGCCGAGGTCTTCGATGACGACGGGGGCGGAGGTTCTCCGGTCGACCTCGTATGTCTTCACGTGCAGGCGAGATGATCACGGGGTGGACGAGTTCTGCGGCACGACCGGGGGAAGTACTTGCTGGAGGGCAGCTGGGATACTCTGGCATCGGGATAAAAAACCGAGTGCGACCATGACGGTGCGTGGCCGGTCTTGACGGTGAGTGCCGGGGGGGGTGTCCGAGTGGCGGGCAGCCGATCCCTGTTGTTTGGGCTTGTTTCGAAGGGCTGCGCGATGTCAATCGGGGCGTGGCGAGGCACGGAGGCGTGATGACGTAAAGACGCGACGCACACTCACCTTTGTCTCCGCCGCGATTGCCTGCGCCTTCGTGAAGTAGAGCTGGCAGGTGCTCGATGCTCCCGAGGCGCCAATTTGACGCTGACTCTTGGCATTGGCGCGCTGTGGCATGGGACCTGCGCTGCGGTGCTTTTGTTGAGTGAACTTTGGACTTCGTGGGCTTTTGTTCGTCGAGTTCATGGTAGCGGTAGTTAGTTACTCTAACCCTTCGCGGACAACTCACCGCGGCTGGCAGACTGGCGCGCGGGGCGGCGGGGAGCTGGTCTTGGGACACGGAATCGTCGCGAGTGAGGGAGAAGGATCCATTGGCTTTTATAGCGACTGCGTCGGCGGCTTGGCCCAAGAGGGTATAGCGAGCAGACCAGGACAGACGTGAGACTGAGGAGGACGAGCTAGGGCACAAGATTTTGGGCTGTGCCCCCCGGTTGGTTGCTACTGATCTTAATCAATGATATTCTGCCCATCTGATTGGTCACGCTTGTTTGTAGGCGCATGTGTGCCCCGCCCCGAACATCTCTCCTCTTGCCACGTACTACGCGCACGCCCTGTGGGAGTCTTTCGTTTCTCACACTTTCATGTCGTTGGGGCATCGGGACTGTTTGGTGGCAATATCCAAAAGTAAACGCGACTACAACACATCACACCAGACCCAGTCCGACTACTTCGGGACGCTCGACGCTCGGGATTGAGAGCTCACGTAGCATTCCAACCGGATCCAACTTCGCAAAAAGTATTGTTGTCGTAAGCCGTGTGTCTTAGTCGTCTCTTGCGAATCACCCATACAAGTTCTCCAAGGCTGAAGAAATTGTCATCCCACATGCAACGATATGTCATAGTGCTCAAGGAAGCTCTCTCGTACCGGTAAATTCTCCGTAGAGCCGAGATTAGGATGCGAGGTTTTGAAAGTCTGCAGGCCTGTAATTTGCTCTACGAGCAATGATAATTTGCGAACGGTTGAACAGCTGACGACTAACTTGACCCGTGTATGTTGGGGACTTTTTGTTTTCGCGTATTAAGGAAGTCTATGGTTTGACAGAAAGTGAGCAATCGTTTAGTGACTATCTTTCTTCAACAAAATGACGGCCCATTATGGAGCTCTGGCGTCGACACCAGGAAACTCCCGATATTTGCACGGGAACCGTAATTGATGCGTGCGCAGTCGGCACGCATTTTGATAGCAATCCAGACCCTATGCTGGCTAATGCTGGCTTCTTCGTATTGCTGGAGCTGCTCATTTTCACTTGCTGCGTGAACCAACATATTATTCACGAAGTTTTAGGGACGTGTCATTATGTCGTACCGTAAGACAGAGAGCATGAGTCCGAGTTGTGTTTCTACAGAGCGAGTGCGCTCCTCATAGTCTCTTGTCGAACAAAGGGAAAGAAACACTAGCTTTAGCATTCACCTGCCAATGTGCCCTGGTACGTAACTGATGATGGCTCCCACAGCCGTTTTTTTAGAATTAAGTGATGTCCGTTTCCGGACAAACTAGGTTATATTTGTCCTAGGCAGGGAGGATATCTTGGGGACTCGTGTTATGTTATAAGCCTTCCAATGCCCAGTGTCTTGTCATCGCGATACTTCTGTCACATTCACCGACCTCTTTGGACAAGTCCGAACAGACAGCCCACTATCCAAGTTTTACTCTGAAGGTTCCTGCATGACAGCGGGCTTACCGTAAACGTCATTCTCCTGCCATATTCCACTGTTCGCTTCTCATATTCTCCTACAGCTCTCAGGCTCTGGGAAGGCCTCAAAACTCGTGCAAGCTATGTTTTGGACAGCCCCACCCTTTACGGACTCTTGGTGCGCGACCTCATTATATGGTACCAGAGAAATGACCTCGGACTCAGGGCTAGGCAGAAAAATCCAAGAAACGTCCCGCGTCCCATCGTGTGAGATCTGTTGGCGGTAAGAACGCCAACGATTAGTATCTTTCATTGATTCTCCAAATCTTGAAGCTTGAATAATTAGGAACGGGCCGCATCGTTTTTCCAGAGAGAGTTTCTATGAGCTAGTAGGTAAGGGTCTTACCATAAAACTGAAACGTTGGTATTGCAATGGAAAGTGGGGGAAGCATCCCTATTCCAATTCTATCTATCCAGGTCCATCATTTGGTTCCCAGTCCTAGCAACCTCCAACACCTATTCTCACGTCACGTAAGAAATTCCTTGAGAGTGTAGCGAAGGTCTAGAGAAATTAGCGGTGAGTACTAATGAATCTGGGCCCCAGCAACGCTGTGTATTGTTTGCGTGGTGTCACAGTACTACACGTGAAGAAGGTTCCTACGGACAATATACAGGTCGCGCTCCAGTTCATCTGCTATAAATCCCCAGTGGTGTCACGGCCACAACCCCTTCTTATCCCCTGCCTCACTCACCCCAGACCGAGCATGCCTTTCTCCAGCAGACAATTTCTTCAGCAGCGACATGAATTCCTACACTTTGGCATCCTCCAGTTTAAATACGCAATCTCCACCCCTAGACCTGCTATTTCAGTCCCTCTCCATCTCCATCGACTCTGCTTCAGACAGATTCTACTCTACCAATACAGAGGTAGTATACGAGGACCGGGGGGGACCGACAGCGATTTCGGGCGCGAAACGTATCGGCCCACGTTCACAAAGGTGGCACTTTGCAGCCCTGTCGCATAGACACTTGGGGTTGTTTTCCCAAAGGTTTTCACAAAGGTTATACCTTCATCCATCCGGGGATGGTTGTGAATGCCCCTCAGACAACCAGGACACAGTACGAAACGGCACCAAAGATGTGCCTTGCCATCACTATGCGACAAAAGAGAAACCAGCGAAAGAAGTCCCAGAGGCTGCTTGAGCCTCTCAAGGAGCTCCCCGAGGAGACGGAGATATAACTACGAATGCGAGAACCATGAGGTGGGCGTGACGACGAGAGGATAGAAAGAAAGAAACGTATGAAGATGCCTTGGACGGGATTGGTCCAACACGGTATGCAGTCCTCCAGTCTGTCCGACGATTGTCGAAAATACTTACGTCATCATCTACAGAAACGAACGTCACTGGCGCGTAAAGTCGCGTCATCGGTCCATGACCCAAGTAAATCCCAGTGTTTTTGCTTTTTTTGTTCATTCACCTTCCCTCTGCACTTGTTTTCTAATTTCTCGGTCAACGATTCATTTGCGCCCGCTCAGAGACCTGAACTGTGATTTCGCGTAGACACGAGTACTACTTGAATAATCTTCTGACTTGGACATTGTCTAGTAATCGCCTAGCTCCTAGTAGCCAGTGGCCACATCCTTATCTCTTCACATGTATAAGTTAGTACTGGCTACTGCTTTTTCTTGAACCTTTCCCACATCGCGACGCGTATGAGAGAGTCGATGTCTATCCGCGTCACCCCGCTAGAGATCCTCCCTCCCAACGTGGGGACCAGTCGCAGGTCCGGGCCGCGACTTTGGCGTTCAATTAGCGTCGAGCGCCGATGGTGGTCTCTCAGTCAGAGGCCGCAGTCGTCCTGTGACCTCAGACTTGGTATCATTCCAGCGTACGGCCCAGACACTCACTCTTTTGCAATTTGATTCAGTAAAAAAAGGGGACGGTTTTTTTTTTTGAGCGCGAACCACCCATCGTGTGGATCCCAATCTGATGACACAAGGCGGCCCTTTGGTGTGTGTATCAAGCTGAAAGAGCGCGTAGCTTCGTCACGTCGTCCAGAAAAATTCTGGCAGTCAAAAATGCCCATGAAAACTTTCCAAAGAAGGTGTGAAGGCTGCGCACGCCACAGACGAATACGCCATCGGGGCTTAGCCATCCACAAACACCTTTTGGATTTTGTGCGATGATAAAATATAGCACGAAATTCTCCAAACATTCCTTAAACAGCGCTGATTGTACGGTAAAGTATGTGAGCGAATGAGCATTGTCCAAATCATTATTGGATTTTCATAAGCTATCTTACACATCTGTTCTATCCCTACAAAAAAAGGTGCAAGTTCCAAAAAAAGCGTTTCTACGCGCAGTCATGCATGTACAACATTCCACATATTCCAGAAAAAAAAAAAGAAAATAAAATGCAACAAAGCAGCATATGCGGCCCCCCTCTTCCCTCAGTGGCCACATGAACGCCATCGCGGCGGCACCACGCCCGCACACACGGGGCTGCGACGAGGTCTGACTGAGCGCCATCCACCTGCCTTCGCGAGCCCGCTGCTGCGGCCACATCATGGGGTCCATCACAAAGTCGCCCGACCGAGCATCATTTTCTGGCCGTCACATTTCTCTCCCCCCACTCCCCTCGCAAGCCACGTCCGGCTAGGGATGCATGTCATAGCCCCGTCGGACTATCTTGGCCGATCGATGGAGGCCGCGGAATTCTGTCGTCATGGTCGCCCGTAAGCGCAGCGTCGCGCGGAGCGGGGGGTGCTGGGATCCGTGCCCGGGCCGGGAAGCTGGTGCGCGTGAACGCCAAGGGAGTCCGAGACAAGCCGACGACGGATGGCCTCGTTCGCCAGTGCACGGGTCAGGGCGCGCGAATGCGATCGACGACGGGAGGGGTTTTACACGGAACTGTGGCCTGGTAGGCGGGCGAAACGCGCCTGGGTTCTCAGGGGGGCCAATGGAGTGGCTTTATTGGGCAGCTCGCGGCCCGTAGGCGCACATGTCGGATGCCGAGGGACGAGGCACATCGCACGAGTTGGTGGAAGAAGATGGCGGTCGATAACGTCGCTGCGTCTCGTGGGCTCCGTTTTTAGAGATATCCATAACCTTCGTGCCTCTAAATACACACTTACTGAGACTCCGAGCCTTTGTTATTGACAACGTCAGACCGGATCACGACGGGAAATGACCAACATGATACCCATTTGCAGCATCTGCAAAAATGGGACGTCAAAATAGGCGTACATGCATATAGCGAGCAACCAAAAAAACACACTCGAACCATGTAATACCAACGACCTGTCTCCGCTTTCCCACACCCTCATTTCCTCGCTTGTTGCCCTCGCCTTCTAACGCCCCCCCCCCTACCAGGCCTCCATTCAATCCACACGGATGCCACGCATCCATATGCCATCAATGGAGCATGACCCGTGTGTATGTCCATGTCCGTGTCCATGTGCCGTGACTAGGCCCATGTCCGCCTATGCGAATGCGCGCTGGGCTTCTTTCGCATGTGTCCTCGGCGGATGTATGACCTCCGTAGATAGCGGCACCTCACCCACAACGCCGCCCTGGCTGTATAACCGCTTTTTACCCCTTCATCGAAAAGCGCAATAGCCGAGGAACCGGCGCGCTTGCCGCTCACGGCGCTGCTGTGTGTCGCGAGTGCTGTGCGCCTCTCGCGGGACTCGAAGAACGGTGGTGCGATGTGCCGAAAGATGTTGTCTACGGGCTCGGCTTGGACGATGACGCTGTGGGCTCGTCGCCATGGTGGTTGCTGGGAAAGGATTTTGAGTGGGGGTGGTTTCGGTTGGTATTTGGTGCTCCAGGGGAGGTGTTTGTGGGGACGGTTTGTTGAAGTCGGGGCTGTGTTCATCGCGGGGGCGGTAGAGCCTCGACCGATGAATGAGAGCGCGAGTGGGAGCGAGAATGCGAGGACCGAGAATGAGAGCGTTCCCTTATCGAGGGTGTTGGTGATGGTGGAGTCCGATTTTCAAGAATGTACGACTGCAGGTGGTCGACATTGCGTTTGAGATATCTGTCAAAGAGGTTCGTAAGCGATCAGATGCAACCGAGACGGATACGAAGCCAAGGCAAGGCCTAAGCAAGAAAGCTGTCATATGTCACATCCAAGCCGCCAAAATGGGAGACAGGGCAGCCCAGTATGGAATGTGGCAAAGTATGCAACGACGCGCGTCCAAAGCCGGACCCACATAGCCCGGTCCATCTTCTGCCATCGTCCAATGGGCTGAGGCGCTGCAGATGCAGCATGCACACCTTTGGCTGGACTCCAGCGGTAGAGTAGTCTCGAGTAGTGTCGCATGGTCCACCATGCTTGGCGCACGGACAGTGCCATGCGTGCTGGGCGGACATCCATTGTGATGTACGACAGATTTGAGGACGAGTGAAGGACCCAATTCTGGAAGCCAAGACAAAAATTCTGGGAAGGAGCGGACGAGATTTGCTCTCAAATCATGTACTCCGTGGTGTCTGACAGACAGGGTGCTTTGGTCCTTCACACACTCGAACCCGTCTTGAACTTTGAGGCAGGCAGATCTGTCCTTAGGCCTCGCGTGCAGGATGTTCTTGTGGAAAGGGGAAACGCGATATGCCGATATTACTCACATTCTACAATGAATATTGTGATGAGCGATAACCAGAGCTGTGGGGCGGAGTAGAAGGTCAGTCAGACGCTATGGAATATCGATTCAGACCGCTTGCAACGCACATGATGAAGCCGGTCCACCGTCTGACTGTAGCGACTTGAAAGCATTATCCGGCAGGGATGATGTAACAAACGCACGTCCGAAAGAATCACGCCCAGTGCCCCAAGTGCCGGTAAAAGTGCTTGCCGGGAAGAAGGACGACAGAAGTGGTATGCGTATGTACTTTGAACAGCTTCGACAAGGTGGGGTAATGACACCATAAGCTCTGAAGAAGCACGCATGAGGCCCATCGCACAGTCAAGGCTTGTTGAAGAAGGCTCAACGCGAATGAATGAAAGCAGTGAATGATTCCCAGACTGACAGGTGGAACTTTGACGAGATATTGCACCGTCGAAGATGGCTGTGAGCTTTCTGCGCGGTGCCGGTGAGAGGGATCCGGGTAGGTTGCCATGGTGCGAATCTCAAGAGCTACAGCGTTGCACGGATGTCGAGCTGAAGACGGATCGAGAACGACGTGCGTGTGCTCGCACAGTTGGTAGAAGCTTCCGGGCGAAGCGGGCGATGTGCGCGTGTGGAAAGCGGGTGAAGATGGAGCTGATTGGGCGCGAACCGACCGGCTACTGCCGGTCCGTGGGATATGCGGTCGGGCGTAGGGTGTACCACACCAGTCTGCCGGCTAGTGATGACGCGCTATGTCGATTGGGCTGGCGGTCTATTTATACTCGTCCTGCCTGCACGGGTTGTTGGCGATTTTGTCTTGCAAGCGCCGCAGACAGCGTAGGAGATGTTTGACAAGGTGATACATTGGTGTAATTTGGTTATGTGAATGACACCATTAGTTGAGTTGGTATATTGTACAAGATGATAGAAATTCGAAACAATTTTTAGAATAGCTGTAAGAAGTAAAATAAGACGTATATATATTGCTAATCAGATCCCCCAAAGCAATGGAAGCATGCATCAGGCCTAGCACATTGCCGGTACTTCACCGTGCCATACATCCGGGATCTTGCTTCGCTTGAGAGGCCCTACTGATTTGTTATCACCGAGCTTTGTATTAGCGGACGCACCATCAGCTGTCGGGCCTGTCACTCTGCGACAACGGATACAAATTCAGAACACTGGCCTAAAAGACCTGTGTTCTTGGCGGCAGACTGCGTGCGGTGTCTGATGTCATCTGGCCAGGCTTCTTCTATCTGCTCCTTTCCTATGAGTTTAGGGCCGCCACCCCCCCGCCTACTTGGACAACAACGAGCGGCCACAACGACCTCTCCTTGACGTGCCCCTGTCCTTAGCGCAGTCCGGCGTTACTGCGCGACGGAGAATCTGGTGGTCCCGTAAATGAACCCCTGGGCGCGTACTCTTCGACTGTGGCCGTAGGTGTCGCCTCAGCGGGTGCCGGCGGCCTGTGGCATTTGGCTGCGGACGCGGTATCCGCCTACCCATCGGTTGGGCAAGTGCCCGGTGCGGGAGGCTTCCATGTCAGCAACATCCATATATTTTTTTTTCTTCCCGCGCCCTCTTCTTGCCCTTGTGGTCGGCCGCAAGGTGTCGGTAGCTAGCGCTCCCCGTGCTGTTCAAGTTCCATCTGTCGCTCTTTCTTAGTGGGAGGCCGCCGGCTCCCCACGGGCATTCGTTCGCGCTGCGAGCATCTGGGACTGCGCGCGCCAAGTCACAAGCTCAGTACATATTTTTTCTGACGGGACCGAGCCAAGTCGCGATGCTCATACCATAACATCCTCGCGCACGCGGATCGTATCGTCGCCGGGGAGGGGCCGCGGAAACGTGCCGGGGTACGCCTCGTACAGGTCAACACCGAGCAGGTCGGCAGCACGGACAAACTTCGTCCGGAACGCGTCTGCCAGCTCCCAGTTCCAGTCCTCGACGGCGTCGTGCACAACATCCAGCGCCCAACGCGCTGGCGCGCTCCGCGCTCCTGGTCCAGAAACCGAATGTCTGCTGCGCTGGGTCGATAGGCACTGCTGCGAGTCGGGGGCATATCAGTTCCTGTTCGCTGGGACCGAAAAAAGGTAGGCGTTGGAGTCTTCGGCTCGCTGCCCGAGCGATCGTTGCGGTGCGATTCTTCTCATTCACCACGGAGCCGTCGGCCTAGAGCCAAAATATTGCAGAGCGACCCGATTTCGAGTGTATACCTGCCAAAGAGAAAGTGTCGGGGGTCGATAACGGGCTTGGTCACCAAGGTGAATTGTCTGCGTTTCGTCAGTACGGGGGGTGTTGCCGGTCATCGTGGAACAGAAACCCTTTGGCAGTACGTCCTTCAAACTTGGATGTGACTGTAAACGTCGTCAATCGGATGACCCACCGGGAAGGCTATGCTAACGGGTACTTACAAGTGGTACACTTCGAGTTACTCTTCCTCATGGTATCATATAGCAATTCCAAAAGTACTGACGTCTTTGTTCGTCAGTTCGTTAAAACGAGTCCAGTAAAGGCCCAACGGTCGCCCAAATCCTTCGCCCGCTCGGGCGTTTCGAGAGGCAAAGAGGGGCTCTCCAGTTTCTTGATGTTGATATTGGGTAACTTCTCTAGAGCAGCCTCACTGCGGACAGGGGAGCTCGGCGCAAGCTTGATCGATGTCGTCCGTCGGTCTCTGCATCGCGTGACATGAGACACCGCGAAGGGGCCGCAACACCGACGCACACGTACCCATATCCGTTCATCTCCGACGCGTTCGACCTCCCCTCTGTGTCTTGAATGGGGCCACACGGGCCGGCACAAGATCTTCAGCGGGGGCGCTTCGTGCACGCGCCATGGTCGAGCTCCGCGACTAAGCCGCGACTAGGGGTATGTACAGATGCGTCAACACACCGCTCATGCTCGACACACACCTCGAGCTCTCAATAGCGAAACTCTAGATACGACCTTATTTGAGCTTCCTAATGATCGCCCCAATGCACGTGAGCAACACCGCACTACGGCAACCGCATACAGCCCACACTGACCGCGTTTCGTAATCTTCTTTCCAGACATCGCAGCTAGCTTTTGCCGTCGTTTGGTAAGGGCGAGTAGTGTTTCTGGTAGCGTAGAAAAGCGGGAAGAGCAAGCAAAACAAGTTGCGTCGCGTCGGTACTTTGTTACCCGCGCACCTTTAAGGCCCGCCGCCGCCCGGATTAAATCACTTTAGCTTACTTCTACCGGAGTTAGGCCAGACTTGTTGGCCGACTAAGCACACTGGCCGTGGCCCCACATCACGATGGCGGAAAGGCCACGCCGTTGTGGAGACGAGTGGTTCACACAGAGGTACAACGATGCAGAACTGGTACCGTTTCAAGGTACGAATAGGTTCTCTGGAGATTAATCGCCACTCTTTGGCGGAGGCTGTGTGAGCTGGAGCATCAGGAGCCATGGGCCGAAGGTGAGTCAGCCCCTACAACGCGTACAGTCCAGTGGTAAACAAAAAAATTTTTTTTTTTTTTTTTTCTTTTTTTGTGGGACGAGTGTCGCGTCGGGAGGAAAGGTATATAGGGGAACCCGTGCTTCATAATTTCTAATGCGCGGTTTAAGATGCTTTTCGAAAACAAGCGTACTTCTGGGTACTGGTTAGTTGTCTGGTTCGATGTTAGTATTTTATCTTTTCTTACGGCTATGTCCTTGTTTGGTCGTCATTCCCACGCGTACGATCGGGATGTCCTATGAGAGGAGACAGAGATCCAAGCGGCGCCACAGTGGACCCGACCGTAAACCGCTGAACCCAATCTAGCGCTTCCGCCCTTTCAGTGCGCTTGGGGGGGTATGTTGGCCACCAGTCAGCAGGACTGACTGTCCCTTTGACGCCTCCCGTCGGCTTTCCAGTGTTTCTTCTTAGGGATGACGTTTGTTATTTGCTAGCGTTCCCCAAGAGGCCCATCTCGAGGCTTTCCTTCGTGAGAGGGATGGGAGGGCTTCTCACAAAACCCCCCCCCCCCTCCCCCCTCCAAAAGACCTGGAAATTCAAATCAGTGAGCATTACACGGTAGTAACTGCTCAGTTGTAAAACTCCGAACCAGTGTAACCCGACTGGGCACAACAGATTCGGACGAATTATGTAATCGGAGCGTGAATCTTGT
>JAOCPU010000083.1:0-90157 GCA_035772785.1 Phlebiopsis flavidoalba
GCGCCAGCGCAGCAGGCAGTAAGTCAACCTTCACAGATGATCTTAGCCTATACTGACCAGCCATCCCAGACGTTACCGAGGGTTACAATGCCCTTGGCCTCCAGTTACCCACCCCGATGCTTGCGGCCACTTCCCGTCCTTCGTTGACGGGGCTTGGCATCTACATCGACCTTGCGTTACTTCGAGGATGGCGAGGGCATGACTCCCTCGCCCTCCCCGGACCAATCGTATCCATCCCCCGTCCCTGGCCCACGTCTCCGTGCTCGCCGAGGGCGATGCCATCATTGGGCTTGGGATTGATATGCCGGCACTGGACGCAAAACATCAGGGAAAACCCCCGCCGCAAATTAGCACAGACTCGCCCTAATATGCACTAAATAGACCGGTCTAATGTAAATAGATTACCTAGTCCGAATAGTTCCTCATGCACTAATCATGTCAGAATTTGCGCCGTTTAGATTGCGGTTAGTATTAATAGTCCACCGATAGCATGTCAATAGCTTGCCGATAGCTTGTATATAGCCTCAGTTTCTCACGGCACACGCGACGCAATTTGTGTTGTAGCAGTATGTATTGGTGTAGATAGCGCAGCGAGACTGTACAACGGTGACGAAAACACAATGAGACTACATTTGGTCAACCACCGGGTCAGACATCATGGTACCACTGCCAGCTGCATCCGACGCCGTCGACGAGCCATGATCAGTAATACGAGGCGCTACCGTGACGACGCCTGCAACATTGGGAACGGTGACGGTTGCTTGCACGCTGTGAGTAGCATCTCCGGAGTCAACCATACGGATGCGCTTTACTCGACCGACCGTGTCCGCACTAGCCATCGAGACGCTAGGCATAAGGCTTCCACTATACCGACTCCATGTCAGAGCAGTGGCCAAGTTCGACGCCGCAGAAGTTCGACGTACCTTGCAAGCACATAGAGCCTGTGCATGTTGCGCGGTGGTACTGAATGGGATGATCCGTTTCCAGTTCATCAAGGACTTCCATGGCTTTGTTATATTGCGCTTCGACAAGGGAAGAGTTCACGGGTTTCTTCTGGGATGTCCCGTCGGTCCAAGCACGGAGTCCCTCAAAGATCTTGAAACAGTCTTGGTTAGTCACTCATCACTGTTTGTAGCTTCGTAGTACGCACCGCAGCACAGACCAGTGCCACCATCGGCTTGGGGACTTCGAGCTCATGAGGTCGGTAATAGTCCGAGGACTTGAACTCTCCCGGGTATTGAGATGCAACGGAGGGCGGTGCGCGGCCTCGCAACGATGAATCCGATCCAGCGCCGAAGAAACATTCACCGAGCATGATGCTCAGGATGGGACGGTCGAAGGTCTTGTCGCTGTCGGGCATGACCTGTAGCAAAGACTCAGATGCGTATAGCCGCGTAAGGGTCACGATTGGGCTTACAATGCCGCCGTCTTTTGTGACCTTGGAATGGACGTATGCTAGTTCTGTCATTAGATGCTCAACCCGCTCCTGGGTAAGGAGCTTCACTTCAGCATCTGTTGGCGGCTCGCCTGACTGGGATGGGCTGGCCAAGGGCTTTGACCGGTAGACCGTATTCGGACTTGACAGACCTCTCGGCAGAGGGCTTCAGAGTCTTGCTCATGAACTGCGTGTTGCGTAGATCGGCCTGTCATAGGTATCAGCACTGCTGCTCGATGCGGAAATAAATACGTACCATTTGTGCGAACAGTTTGAGGTAGCCGGGGTTGTTGCGAAGCCGGTCCACAATATGCCTATCGACTTTCATCTCTGATGCGACCTGAAGAATGAGCTCGCGCTGTAATTTGAAGCGCTCGACCACCGGAAAAAAGCCTAAAAAACCATAAGTGACGGGTTGCAGGAATGAACGAACACGTACCCTGTTTGAATACCATGAAATGGAGCCATCGCTTGATGACCCCTCGTGAAAAGAGCGTGATGTGTTCGGCTTGACTGTTGATGTTGAGCACTTTAGGGGCTCTCTCGCAGTAGACGATACGCGTTATAGGATGGTAGTCCTCTTCCCATGCGGTAAGGTTTGCGAAGGAGGGCCCCGACCAGTATGATGCGCACATGGCCGGCCCTTGATTTGACTTAGCTCTGATGACTGGCTGCGTGACCATCGAGTCTCCCCGTGTGGGCAGATACCAGAGCCGTCGTGGAAGCCTTTCGCTTAGCTTTGGCACGAGTCGCCGATGGCTCTGGCCGGTCGAAGCTTGTCGCATGCGAGGACGCTAAAAAGATGCGTTACAGCCAATTAGACTCTTGCCTGTATTTCGCAGAGCTTGCACGTACCTCCTCAAGCCGCTTTTGCTTTTTCTTTGGCACCTTGGCGTCACTGTGAGCTTGGGTCGATTTCTTCCGTTTGCGTTGCGCACTGGCTTGGGCCTGCGACAAGAGCTACGCAATCGATGGGTATAAACGTATGTCAGCATCTAGCCCGACAAACATGCCCGTAACTTACCTCAGCAATCGGACTCTGAGTTGCCCTCATCCGAGTCAGCTGCCGAGGTCTCTGACTCAGCAACTATCGAGGTGTCGTCAGTCCATCCGGCGTCACCCTCGCCGTCTTCGTCGTTTGCTGACTTCGTCACCATCTTCATAGGTTGCGTCATCTTCACGAGACCAAGTGGACTCGGATATCGGAAGCCGCACTCTCGCACGCATCCCCCCCCCACCTGCATCTTCGATCAAGCTATCGGATGCAGACGGTTCTTCTTCAGAGTCTGTGGTGTGACAGCTCAGACTCGCTTTCTGAAGCTTCAGAGCTACACTCCGAGTCACTATAAAAGGACATAAGTCAGCATTGGTTCTCGAAGATTGAGATGTACAAGCAATAGACTAGAAACCACTCACCTTTCCGCGCTGGAATCACGTTCCTGTGCAGCCGACGTAGACTTCGACTTCTTTTTTGAAGGTACTGACAGCAGCAGCGGAGGGAGCCTTTGCCGGTGCACGTTTAGGTTTTACCACGACTTCCTTGCTCGCAAGGGGGGTGGTCGGTGCAGTAGGTATCTGTACAATGTTGTCGTCGAGCAGTGAACGGTCGAGGACCAGGCCGCGCGGCGCCTCCTGGTAATTTTAGCTGTATGTGGAGGAAGGTGGACCCACAAAACACACCTTGTTTGGTTGGTGCTTTGCCGCCCTTTTTAGTGCTGCGTCGCGCTGAAAGCTCCTCGTCAGCTACCTTTGTCGAGCAATAGACGGATCTTTCTCCTCTTACCATTTGCCCTTGTCTTTGTTGCTACGAGGGATTCCTTACCCCCTTCTTGCGTGTCGATGTGGCCAACTTATGCTACGACCTGACCCCGCCCGTTTCGTGACAGTTTCCTCTGGTGCCGTGTGATTCTCGTTGGGAGAATTGGTCTGTGAGCTCATGCGTGGTCTGTGCTAATAAACAGACTGTAAAGTAAATAACTATTTGTATATCTGCTCGCAGATGAGGGGAAACCGTGGTCTTCACGTTTGTCTTCTTTAGCCTTTTCCTTGGATCGACGTGGGCGGCCTTGCATGCACATCAGTTACGCGACGCCTGTTCCGCCAGCATGAACGTTGAACTGGGACTGAGCTGGAAACAAGCTCGGCCTCAGCCTGCTCGGCTATCTCGTTCTGTCTCCTCTTGTCAGCCTTTTTGGCAAGCCACAGCTCCCGCGGGTTGCTTTGGCTACCGCGGGGTCGTCTTCAGCACCCCCAAGCAGAACCTCAATAGGTCATCGATTTTTTTCCTCCAGCCTCTAGGAGCCATGGCAAATGCAGATCTGCTATGTGTCAGAGATCAAGGGGGGGGAAGTAGGATCGGACGAGAGCGCTGCGACGAAAACTTCTGACGAGCGCCTCGGCGCATTTGGCTGAGATAAGCAGAGTCAGTGGCTTTCACTCCTCGCTCATCCGTAAAAAAACATCACTTACCTGCTTGCATCAAGGCCTGCTCCCATCGTTGAGCCCGCCATGGTCGTTGTGTAGGCCTGTCATGTCAACTACCCCCCGGCCGACGACACTATGCAGTACAACGTGAACGCCCGCCCGATCATCTGCGACCAATCAAGCAATCATTGCAGTACAGAGAGGCTTACCTATACTTATGGGCCCAGAACTCCACGCAAGCGGAGGCGTTCCAAATCCCTCCTTGCAACGGGACGGGATGTCGACACGATGGAGGTTGATGAAAGCGAGCTTGACGGGAGGGCTTTGCCGGAGGAGCCTGTCGCATTTCAAGGCGATTACTTTGGGTCGCCGCAAGAACTACAACTCTGACGACCTGCCGGGCTGCGGGTTTTGGGGCGACGACTCCTGTCAGAAGTATGGCGAGTGAAGATGAGCAGGGAAAGCACCAGTCAGAGAGGATGAACAGACCTACGAACCTGCTGCGACACCTTGAGGGCCGACGACGATGATGATGCAAGCCTTGTCGAAGACCTCGAAGCCTATCGACTCCAGTCTGGGAGCCCGATGAGACCCTTTAATCAGACTCCGGGTCAGCGAGGCGCGGTCGCGATCGCAGTCATGCCGCCGGCCGCGATGATATGGCAACGAGCCGCAGCAAGAACCAAACCATTGACGCGCACAGGCCCTTCGGCTCAGCATAGTGAGGGAGACACGGTCGCTGCTTCCGAGAACCCTGCTGTGAACAATGTCCTGCAACAGCGTATGGGAATCAGCCCTTCGCGCAAAGGTGTACAAGACAGAATACCCGTCTGCAGCTGCTGGAGCTCCGATTGACCCCGTCCCTCATCGCGGTCCAAATGGTCCGTTGAGTAGCGGCTTCCTACGAGACCTACAAGGACAACTTAGAAGGACGGGCAGGATGATGATGATGGCGGCGAGCGTAACAAGTATTGCGCCGCCGTGCTTTCGCTCACCGTTGTTGATTGGGGAGATCGCGCGCTGGGACCCAAACTTACGTGGTCCTAGGGCTCGACCGCTGTGAGTGATCTATTGAGCATCGATGGGGTAAGTGACCCTGTGTGAGAGTGTTTAATGCTTGCGTTTTACTCATCAGATGAACTTTTCAGGTCGTTGATAAGCTTGGCCTTTCGCGGGGTGCAAAAACAGCCGCAGAGATCAATGCTCTGGTCCGGACACTCTTACCGGCCTGCTCGTCCTCGCTTTCAGCGCCACGAAGTCAGTTGTTGGAGGAGAGGTGTTCGAAACGTCTTCTTTCGCATACGTGATGGATTTCCCATACAGACGGTCGCTTTATAGCGAGCCTGAGTTTGCGCGCCACCTCGTATTTGCATCCGGAACGCCATTATTCCGACGCCGACAAGGTGGATCGCATTTACCACACGATATGCACACCGCAACCAGCAAAATGGTGGGTGACAGTCCACGGTAAGCTTATTTGCCTTGTTGCGCCGCTGGGTAGTATGTGACTTGAACTCCCCATGGGTATCATCATCTCACAGAACGAGGTTGAACAACGTAAACCAGGCTGGGACACCATTGTTCCGGTCATTGTGTCGTCGGACAAGACACAGTTAACTCTGTACGGACACGAACCCCTTGTTCAGGAACCCCGTCCTACCGGCCCGTCTATCTCACCATCGGGAACCTGCCGAAAGATATCCGCAGCCGTCCATCTCAGTGGCGGATATGTTCTTCTCGGGTACCTACCAACTAGCAAGCTTGAACATATAAACCAACAACAAGGCGTTGCGTAACAACGATCGCACGCAAGCCAACCTCGTTTTTCCATGAGTGTATGCGTACCATTCTGGAACCGTTGGAAAGCGCAGGTCTTGACGGCGTGCCGATGACAAGCGCCCGACGGTCCTCACGCGTCGCTGCCATCCGATATACGCCGCCTACATCGGTGACTACCCCCGAGCAAGTTTTGGTTGCCTGCGTGAAGAGCGGCGAGTGTGTCGCTTGTCCTCGCGAGCGTGACAAACTTGGCGATCTAGGCTCAGGACCACCCGGGGAGTTTCGAGACATGAACGCAGTCCTGGACGTTCTCGATCGCGGCCGAAGACATGTCCGATGCCGAGTACAACCGCGCTTAAAAGCGTGCAAAGGTGTTGGGATCAAACCCATTTGTGAACCATTTTGGCACAAGCTCCCCTACGCAGACGTCTTCGCCTCTTTTACCCCGACATCCTCCATCAACTTCATCAGGGCGTGGTGAAGCACCTGTTCTCCTGGGTGAAGGAGGCATACAGTGAAGACGAGCTGAACGCACGATTGCCCCGTCGCTTTCCGCCCTAATCACAATGTCCGCCTCTTCTTCAAAGGCGTCACCCTCGCTATCTCGATTGACTGGCCGCGAGCACGCGGATATATGCCGGATTCTGCTTGGTTTGATCATAGGCATGCGATTGCCCAATAATGCTTCACCACAAACCGGCTTATCCGGGCAGTGCGAGCTCTCGTGGACTTTACTTACCTGGCTCAGTACCCGACGGTACCCATGGCCAGCAATCGCTAGATGCCCTTGACGACGCTCTCCGGCGATTCCCATGAAAACAAAGATATCTTTGTTGACCTCGGGATTCGAGAGCATTTCCACTTCCCAAAGCTACACTACATTGAACACTATCGGTTTCTTATTGAGCTCGCTCGGCACCACCGACAACTTCAACACGGAATATACCCGAACGGCTCCATATCGACCTTGACCGAAAAGAAGCCTACCGTGCGTCAAATCGCAAGGACGAGTATACGCAGATGACTCTGTGGCTTGAGCGAAAAGAGAGAAGGTCCTTCGGCATGACCGCTATATCAAGTGGGTGGAAGCAGGACGGCCCTCGCTGGACAAGATCAACGAGCTGCATCAGCACAGCTCAAGCCATGTACTGATGACTCGGGAGCCTTCCGTCATAGGCGCATTCCCGGAGGTGACCGTTTCAGGTGACGAACATGAGTACGGTGCAATCGCTTTCACTCGGAGTAGCCGACGCGATCTTGCTCGATACGCCGTGACATTGAGCTTATCCGACCTTGAAACAACTTGACGTACGGCTAAGCAACGGGATCGAGGCTCGAAGACATGGCCACAAGAATTTCGCTTACGACTTCAACAAGGTTCGAGTGTACCACAAGGCAAAATTCTGGGAAGAAGATTTCCCTCGTTATCGTCAACGCCTCAGACCGAATATGACGTAGTGCACGCATCCCCTGGCGCCGCGTCAGGACTCCCGCGGGCAATGAGATACCTGGTCGCTTTGATCTGGCTATGGTCAATGACGGAACTGGCGGCTCGGTGGGGGTCAAAGGTGAGCACGTTTACTCCTGGCAGATGGGAATGCATACTTATAAATAACATGCACTACAGGATATCGTCTCGGACGGGTACGAGTAATTTTCACGATTCCTGAGCGCTACCTCGGTGCTGTGTTCCCCGACGGCACGCCACCTTCATATCTAGCCTATGTCGAGTGGTTTACACCATTTTCACACGCGCATCCAGACCCATTACATGGACTTTACAAGGTCAAGAAATCGATACATCCGAGCTACGGCTATCGTCAGGCTGACATAGTACCACTCATCACAAAACCACTCTATGCTTAATTTAATGTTAATTAATGCTGTTTGAACTGATTGCTAACAAACTAATGCCTGAATAATGAAATAACAGAGTAACATTAATTAACTTTAATTAAGAATGTCCCTTTTTTAATTGGTCATTATTCAGTTATTTGGGCATTATTTGAGCATTATTTGGGCATTATTTCATTATTTCATTAGTCCATTATTCTATTAGTTCTAGGTTCATTGCTCATTTTCAGCCACAGCAGCAATATAATGAGGTCAGATTACACAAGCATGACATTGGAGGACTATGTTTCTAATTTACAGCACAGTAATAGCTATTCTTGTAGACAGTAGCAGGTCACTCACACTGGCCATAGCAAGCTGACAGGGGAGCAGGCAGGTGAGCAGTTCTGCTGTTGTGTGTAAAACATATATGGTGTATGCACAATCAAATATACTGAACATATGTGGTGCAGCCGTTTGCCGACGACGCGGCTGCTGTGAGGTGTTGTGTCATCGGCGTGCGCTAGCCCTCTGTTGGCCGCACTATTGGTGTGCGCAAGCTCCCGATGTGTGTGTCAGCCTTCCGCCCGGTCAGTTGCGGCCGGCGCGATGGCGGCGTGTTTGAGGTGGGCGTGGTGGGCGCGGTGGACGCGGTGGCCGCGGTGGCGATGGTAGTCGCGGACAGCACAGCAGCCGTGCTGTTTATGTTCGCCGCGGTTGTCGTAGCGATCGAGGCCGCAGTGGTTGTGATGGGCACGTAGAGTGCGAGGATTGTGCCGTGCACAGTCGCGGTGTTCGCAGTGTTCGCGGTGGCTGAGCTGATGGCGGCCGTGGTGGTCGCGGTTGACGCGACGGCGGGCGGGACAAAGCGGTGGTCGTGGACGACGCGGGTGGCTGCGCTGGCTGCGCTGGCTGCGCTGGCTGTTCTGGCCGTGGAGGGTGGCGCCGACCGTGTTAGTCGGGCTGGCTGTGGTGCTCGCAGATGGCGTGGTGGCGCGCGCTGGCTGTGGTACTCGCGGACAGTGTCGCGTTCGCGCGGTGGCCATGACCAGGCTGTCAGCGGTGCTCGCAGACGCCGCGGCAGCCCGCGCTGTTTGTGGTGCTAACGCGAGTGATGTCGAGGGCGCGGTGTTCGTATTGGCCGCGGACTGCGTCGTCGTGCCGTGGCCGAACTGGTAGCGGGGATCGGTGGTCTTGCAGACGGCGTGAATGTGTCGTCGGCCGTGTTGGTTGCAAACAGCGCGGTGGCTATAGTCGACATGGTTATGGCGATGTGCATGTCCGCGGTGGAGGTGGTGGCGGGTGTGTGCTGGCGCGGTCTGTTCATGGCGGTCGCGGGCGCGCGCGGTGACGGCGGTGTACATGGCCGCGGTGGGGCGGATGTGCAGGCGCGGATTGTCGTAGGAGGCGGCGTAGCGTGCTCACCTTGGGTCTCGGCGGCGTGCAGCAGCACGTGCCGAGGGCCTTCTCGATGCCCTGGGGGCATCCGTTCCGGCCGTTTGTGGTTGCGGTCGCGGTGGGATCAGCAAGCGTGCGCGCGCGACAGGATAGGGCACGCACCTGGTGCCCTCGAGCCCACTGGCTCGTTTCATCCTCTTCTAGCGTTGACAAGTGTGCTCTGCACACTTGCCACGCGTTCCTTCGCTCCTAACGGCGTCTCGATAGGCCCCGGTCGTGGGCGCGGTTGCTGTGGTTCGGTTTGGCGGCGCGCGCGTTGAGCGCGGTATGGCGGCGGTTGGCGTGCACGGAGGATGTGTGGAGGGAGTTGGTGAGCCATCAAAGGCTCCAATTGGAAGCCCTTGTGTGTGTGTGTGTGTGAGAGAGGAGGGTGCCATTCTCTCGCGAACGGGGCTGAGGAGGATGGGTGCGCGATGGACAAGTCTCGCGGGCGCCTAGACTTGCAACGCGACGCGCGCGGCGACCTCCGAGTGCTTCTCCGAGGTCTCCTCGGGCACACGCAACATAAGACTTCGTTGCTCATGTCCTGCGATGCGCCAACTTGGTGAGGTCCACTCCAGTTTTTTCTTCCCACACTTATGAGGATGACTTTAATCTTCACCTAGCACTTCTGCCTTTTCTCAATTGGTTTGTCTGTAAGTATGTTGGTTGTTTTATGACATTTGATTCTTGAAAATGGTGTAACTCAGTCATATGGACATAATACATTGGAAGAAACTTGGTCTGAAAAGCTATCAGTATCATTGAGTATTAGCAAAACTATATAGTGCATATAGTGACTCAAAGAGCTCATATATATATATATATATACCAGGTGAAGCAGTAAATAAATATTGAATAGAAAAACTGAATACAGAGACATTGAAAATGTAGGGAAGAGATGGTGTAAATATTGCCCCAACTCACTCAAAATCAAACCAGGTAAATATTTTGAATTGCAATTCAATATAAGAGAAATAGTGGATAAATAGTCTTGAAATATATAAACAGAGAAAACATCAAAAATAAAAGAATGCAATGGATGTTGAATCAAATGAGTAAATAGTGATATTTCTCTCTGTATTGCATAGATTCACAATGTTGTAAACTACTCATTAAGCCCAGTATACCACACAAAAGCTCTAATAGAGGTTTACAATAATTCAAATGTATAGCTGCTTGAAGTATAGGTAACTAAAAAGCCATCAGTACTGAAATGCATGAAATATTGGCTAGGACATTCACTGTATTATTTAGGTTTGCAGGTGCAGCAAATTCTTCCTAATCAGTGGTATAAAATATCTGGTTATGCAAGCAACACACAACAGAGACCTATGATCTAGCACATCATTTGTGGCGCTGGCGATTCCGGCATTCTCCATAACACATTCGCCATTTGTTGCATTCAGTAGAGTCAATTAACAGGATAATATATGCTCAATGTTTGAAGCACTAGCACTATAATAACAAGACTGAATGAGTTACTGGAACTGTGAATGAAACATAACCCACAAGTTCCACTATTTAATCATCGGATAATGGTGGATAAACAAGCAAATAACAAATTAACAAAATACAATTGACTGAACTACTCACACCAAAGAATGAGCGTATATATGGGTCATCCAATAACAAAGTAACAGGCAAAATAACAATGCTTGAACTATAAGATAATCAGGAATGAATAGCCTTTGATAACTAAGAAAATAACAAAATAACAGTGAAGTAATTGCCAAATAACAGAGATCTAACACTAATAAGAAGATTTAACAAAATAACAGAGCATTAATACATTTTTTTTAAGATTGTTTAAGACAAAATAATGAATTTCTCTTAAATAATCTTAATTAAAGATGGAGTGGTTTTGTGATGACTGGAGAACATACGGCGTAGCATGCACGCGTATCCATTTTTTGGGCAGGTGGTCCCCTGCGGAATGGAGCAGCGCAAATGTATTAGATCTCTGTGATACCCTTTTTTGTAAATTGCATTCACTGACCGTCACACATACGGAACTCTTGTATAATACCACTAACTACACTATTTACATGTAATCCTATCTAATGATCAACTGTGCGAACGGCATCAAAATCAATTTTTGCTATGCGGCCGCATTGACTCTTGTGAACTCTCACCTGCGTTGACTACTCCTCGACCCAAAATGCCCAACTTCAGCGGGCATGATTCCGTGATGAATACGAGGCCTCCCGTCCCAAGACATCGACGTCTGCGATGTGAACGAGCGCCTATGGGCCTTGAGAGAACGTCGCCCCGCAACGCCCATCATCTAATGGCGACTTCAGTGTGTACGTACTGTCTGCACGTGTATGAGCCGTTTTGTATGCTGACCAGAAACACTTATCAGGCTGTTTGGGGCCCAGGCGCGGTGGTCTTGATTCGCAAACCTCTGACTCTCAGTACGTGCTAGGCTTCTTCGCAAATTCACCCAACAAGTCGGACCGCCGCAGTTCGACGGATGCTGTCGGTCGGCACAGAAGACCTGGGAGCAGACCACGGCATCGGCGCAGACACGTCATGTTGCATCTGTGGAGGTGCAGACTGATAAGCAATGGGACGGGGGCCCCGATGCCGGAGAGTCAACAGTGCAGACTCGGGCATTGTCACGGTGCGAGTGTAAGTGTGTCTCTGTGGCAAAAAAAAAAGGTACGCCTTGCTAAATCTACATTACTACCGATTTTTCTAACCTCCGAGTCTCCGGCACCTTACGGTCTTAGCCGTCTATCCATTGGAAACCACTGTGGAGTCCGAGTCACCTGAAGGAACGCCAGAAACCAACACGGGGTGCAGCACGCCAACCGTGACTGGAACGACGCCGTCACGGTGACATCGTCGCCATCTCCGACACCACCAGCTCGGATTCGCAAGCCGCCACCAGCTCGGATTCGCAAGCGCAGGGCAAGCGCGAGCCCACTGGACACTACAAGATCCGAAACCGATGAGGCCAAAAAGCGTTGGCCGCCTCGATGGCCGCGGGGCGCCTCTCGCAAAGGACTCGGCGAAGCCCAAGGATGAGGCCAACTCGATGGCTCTCGTTGCAGCCAGTGAAGTGCAAGATCCATCGGTTGCCGTGCCGTCACGGTCTGGTGCCACCACATCCGAGTCGCATCTGCCAATACTGTGCCTTCGGTGCGCAGTAGAGGTCAGAAGCGAGCCCCTCCGATGCTGGGATTTCTCCGACGTACCTACAAAGAATGAGAATGCGGTAGCTGCTGCATCGGTCAGTGCTGCCGCATCTGAGGCGCGAAAGTGAGTTACTAATCACGTTCTCTTGATAGAGTACGAGCTAATGGGCCGTGTCTGAGTTTATAGGCGGTTGGGACGCGAAGCCGGACTACCACCTCGCTCCAGGCTGTCCCGACCGGAAGCTCATCCCGCGCACAAGACCAACGCGTCAGTATCCTGGCACAATGCGAATGTATAACAAGGTCAAACGCGATCGTAAGGACGAGAACTTGACCCACGAGGAGTTGACCGAGATATCAGTGCACGAATATCAGAAGGTTGTGTTGGAGGGACATTGGCCGCTGCCACCAGAGGAGGAGTGGCAGTATTATCTCTAGTGTCTGATGTTGAATTGTTTGTATCACCCGGCTCATAGTAATAGTATTTACAATGTTTAATCGTGATCTCGACAGCCTTGAAACAAATGTAGTCTGCATCGACACGGCGTGGGACACGGCGCCTTGGCGTCTATTTCATTTGGCGGGCTATATCAGGCTGCGAACGCGTTCGTCGCAACCACCACCATGATCTCGCTCCCCTGGCAGGCCAGCTGCATTATGCGGCTGGCTGGTCCACAAACATATTAAATCAAAGGACGTCCTGCTGATATACGGACGTCCAAAATACACCATTGAAGCCCTATCGAGGGGCCGTGTTATGACTTGAGTTACCGCTGTGACCGTTGCGGCAGTCGTCGCGCTCGGCGGCACACAGCAGTCATGACAAGAACAAACATAATGATCCCCCGTATCATGCCACATAAACGAACATATAAATATCGCATACCATGACGAAGTTGAAGACTTAGGGCATCTATACATGCCAGCAGGCTTGCCAGCCTGTCGACTCAGAGCCCGCACGGCAACCGTAACCACGGCGTGGTCAACGAGACATTTATTCGACAACAGCCTGAGCTGGCCACGGATGGTGAGTATCTTGTAAATGTGTTTTCTATGCTTGCTTATTAATAAACTCTAGCTCGGACTAGCTATTCTATCGGGTTCTAATTAGGTGTGTACTAGTCGCACTAGTATGTCACGGCCGATTAGTCTCAATAGTCCACCGCTAGTCCCCTGCAAGTCCCTAATTAGGGCGGAGGGATTTCCCTGATGAAGGTATTAACCTCGTCCTCGTAGACCTCTTGAGTCCTACGAGCCGTTCGGCGCATCATGACGGTCGTAGCGATACATTGTCATGCACGTACACCCGCGTCATGAATGTAAATATCAGCTGGCGGGTACAGTTGCTACATTTCTATGCCATGCAATGAAATATCCGTGTGACCAGCGGGCCCATATATGCGTAAGTCTGTCGGGCACAATGCTCAAATGCAAAGCTCGACCACTTTAGTCAGTCGAACACTATGCCAGTCTATAAGCATAGGAGGTGATGTCGATATTGCAAATCACATTGAATAAAGGATAGAATTACATCCACACCAACGTGCGTGTTCCAGTATAGGCTGTACAGTTGAAAAATGCCACGAAATTGACCTGGCTAGCCTAAGCTGTTGTCACGCCTTTTTTCGTCGCCCCCCGCGCCCCGACGAAAGGTCTTGGAGTGTTTTTTAGGGAAAACGACTAATCTTCTTCTGCCGCTTGCTAGCGCGCCGTTCTGACTCCAGCTCACTGGCATCGAAGGTATGCTCACCACACTAGCGGATGATGTGGTACGGACCACCGGCTGTCGCAGATTGACTTTGGCTGGCGCAGGCGTCGAGTTGTGATCGCGAGTATTGATATGCAAGTCGTTGTCGGGGAGCTCGAGATACCTCACGGCATTCCTGAGCAGCTCCAGCAAGCAGTCGTGCAGGTCTCCGCCCATAGTGGAGAAGGGAGGTTGATTGTCGGCCGCATGACGCTCCCTCGCCGCAGCAAGATACCGCCCATAAAGTTTCTCTCGGAAGTCGTCTAGCTCGGTTCCAATGATGGCGATCTGAGGGAGTAATGCCAACGCCTCTCAAAGCTTCGAATGAATTTCTCGTAACTCCAGGCATCACCTCCCATCGATTTGCGTGGACACGACTGAAGAGATCGAATGTTGAGTTGGCTTGATTGTTGAGGAACGAGGCCCATTCTTCACCCGACTCGATCTTGAGCGGTTTTTCGGTAGTCGGACACACACAAGCAGCCAGCCTCCGAGCCACATCATGGACTCTAGGTCATGAAGCGGATTGTAGTGGAACTCTTTGGGGTCGTATGGTTTCTTTGCCTTGCGGGTGAGGGGACGTGCCAGTGGTGAGAGGTTTGGTGATGTCAAAGGGGATGGGGTCACCGTCTAGCTTTGGGCCGTTTTATGGTCGCTAGAACCTCATTCAAAAACCTTGGGCGGAAGCGCTTCCTCTTCGCAGGAAGATTATGAGGGACATATAAGTAGGTTTGAATATCCACCTCGTTCGAACATGAAGTCGGGGGTACCCTAAGTTTCATTGATTCCTAGAGTCAAGTACTGAATTTGACGAAGCGAGTGGTAGGAAAACACACTGTGCGAATTCTATACTTTTCATCATCATCCTCACGCGTGGCGTACTCGAGATCGGAAAGTTTTCCCACTCCGTTGACGACTAGAACGTTACCAGTGCTGATGTCGCGATGTACCCAGCCACACCGGTCGTGGAGTATCGCTAAGCCTTGAATATCGGTGAGCTTGTCGTATTCCTACTATGGCCGTGATGAAATAACCTTACCTTCGAGTGTGTGTCGGCCAATGCCTGGAGTGAGCCTGAGAGCGAGCCCAGGTCGTCGATAGTGCGGCCTAGTTCTTCAAAGACGACACGGTAGTGAACTTTTGGCTTGTATTGCAGTATCTTCTGGACTGGGTCCCTTCGCTTCTGAGCTGCGTTCAACATTTTAGGCTTAGGAGAAGCCTGTTTGAAGTCGTGCTCTGTGGCGGTGATGTCAGTTGGCGAATGATGATATTCGTCGTCTTGGGAAGACTCAGTGGATTCTCGAGTTTACTCAGGAAGCGGGCGCTACTCACAAGTAGAACATGTGTATGATCATGTTTCATTCGAACATAGACATCTCCGGCTCCTCTAATCTTCATGAAGTGTCGGTTCAAATCCTTCGAGGAGACCTTTATCCTCGGCATCTTTGCGAATCGTTGGTCGTTGCAGGGTGATGTGTTCACGCCTGGTGCTCAAGTCCACCCACGAGTCCTTGAGTACAAGGGGCTTGGGTCTTCTGTACCATCGTTATTAATCTTGCGTACTTCCCAGACGCGAGTTCCGCGGCCTCGAAGAGCCTCAGAGCCGTCCGAGATCATCCGTACTGTCCTGTATGTAGTGCCGGCGCATTCGATGGTGAATTGATGTGGCGTACTGGCGAAGTCGTCGCTCAGAACCTTCATGGTCGTTATCCCATCCCAGCTGGTCTTCGTCGGCGCACATTAGTCTGAGGAAAGTCTCGACTGTATAATCGTGCCTCTTGATTGGTACCATTAGAGTGGAAGGTTTGGAGGAGTGCGGGCACTCACTTCGATGAAATCGAACGGGAACGAGACGAGCACACATAGGACCGATTTGCGAACCAGATCCGCATTTTTGTGTCCTCTACGGTGAATCCGAAAACAAAACGGCGACGCGGATCCTTGTGCATGATTTGTCTTGAGAGACTTGAGGAGTCTAGTCCAATTCTAGGGGGCGAGTGAGCGTTGTAGCCAATAGTTCAACTAGGTACGCACCTGAACGTCGTGTCGTTCACCGTTCACTATGCACAAGCGTACCCCCGAAACACCGATTTGCTCCCATTTTGGTTTCTGAGAACCAGGCTGAGGTGCTTGAATTGGCTCAGAGCTCGCACACGGTAGTACCGGAGGCCCGTAGCATTGCCAGCTCGACCTTGTATCGTCGCCTGAGGTCGTTATCCTGTCGGGTATACAGGAGAGAGTCATAGTGACAGGCTTCTTGATTCCAGTGAGTTCCTCTTGAATCCTGTCAGTGATTTGCTCGAGCCGGTCGATGATCTTATCCCCGGTTTCGTTGACAGAGGGACGACTGAGATTAACGGACTGCGCATGCCGAAAATCCAATTGATCAGAATTTTTATTTCTCAGAAAATCAGCTATATCTTTAGATGAGTAACATATGACGCGGGCGACGTTGATGTTGTTACATCTCGAAAAGTCAGGTAGGATGCCCTTCTGGCCTAAAAAGAACGACCACGGGGAGCTGGATAACGGCTTCCTCCAAGCTGAGACGACCGCTGTTCCTTTTAGGCTCGTACGCAAGCGCTTCTGGACATGATGTTGCTCTGGGATACTCCTCCTGGACTGACTGTGAGGTCATCATGCTTTAACTTTTAGGAGAGCATCGTTGAGAAACGTACGCTCGTATAAGGTTCCCATGAAGTCCGCTGTAGCGGATCAAGCATTTCTGTCCTGTTGACGTTTTTCTGCGGGGTTATCTTGGAATTCAGACGGTCAAGGAACGCCTAGACACGGACTGTCACTGAAAACGAGGTGGAAGGAAGACGCCAAGTTGAACTTGCCTGATAAACATGAATTTGTGATTTGTGATTTGTGATTGTGATCCCCATCACCAATATTCCCCGAAGGCCGAGGCTGAGCGACACAGCTGAGCCTGAGTCTACGTTCACTGGCAACGCTCCATCCGAGTCTGAACTTCTCCTGCACACTCAGATCTCTCGGTCTTGTTCATCTGGTTAGCCACATATTTCAGTGAGTTACTCCGGACGAGACTTTGTCGGTCATGAAAGCAATGATGAATGCCTCCTACGTACTCAGCTTAGATACAAGGTAAGTTACAGCGGTTTCAACAAAAAAAAAAAAACTCTAGTGCGGATCATGGGCAGCTCACGTTCGCAGATGGTTGAAGGGTGGCCGGCCAGTTTAGTCCAGTCTTACGCCTTGCCTCTGTAATCCCATCAGCGAACGCGCCTAGACAGAAGATACCTACAGTAGGTGAGGGGTCGGAAGAAGTTCAGCCGATCTTCTGTCGCTTGCGAGCACGTTGAGGTTGGCCCGACTCTACCTGGGCTGGTACCAAAGGTACGTTTACCACTCGCAGGTGCGGTGGTACGGGCGACTGGTTGTTGCGATTCGACCATGACTGGCGCAGGTTTCGGAGTGACAATGCCTCGGGTGGCGAGATCTGCAAGTCGTTATCGGAACCTTTGAGATATCTGGCGGCTTTATTGAATGCTTGTAGCAGTTTTATTGTGGAGGTCTCCCCGCCATGGTAGCAAAAGGGGGTTGCTCTGAGCTCTCGTAGCGACCCCCTCTGCATACTAAGTTGCCGCATATCAGCAAGTGTACTGCCTGTAGTAGACTACTACTTTCTTCTGAAATCCTCTAATTCGGCGCCAATTCTCGCAACTTGTGGCAGCAAGTTCTGAAAGCTTCGGGTGAATCCTTTTCGCAACTCCTGGCATTACTCCCATCGTTCCGTATGTCGTTGGACAGAATAGACGCTGACTTGGCTTGCTTGTCGAGGAATACGGCCCATTTCTCTTCCGACGTGGCGAATGGCCTTTGGTATTCGGAGCAGACAAGGAGCCAACCTCCGAGCCACATCATCCTGGACTCCAGGTCATGTAGGGGATTGTGTCGGAACTCCTCGGGGTCGTATACTTGTTTGGTTTGGGGATGAAGAGACGCACCAGCAATAGACTGTTGATCCGGTGACTGCAAAGAACTGCCGTCACTATCTGCACTGTGTGCCATCCATGATGGCCAAGGCCTCGTCCAACGTTCGGAGGTAACGGTCCATGCTCTCCTGAAGATCAAGGGGTCCATACACATAAGGCTTGAGTGTCCACCTCACGCGATATGAAGCCAGGAGTACCCTAGGTTTCATTGATCGCAATGTCCAACCTCTAGATTTTACCAAGGGGGAGTGTACAAAAACCACGTACCGTACGGAGCCCATGCTTCCGAGTATCATCCTCACGCTCGGCGTATTCGAGATCGGAAAGCTTCCCCACTCCGTTGACAACTAGAACATTACCAGCACTGATGTCGCGGTGCACCCAGCCACACTGGTGAAGTAACTTCAAACCTGGACTACTGCCGTAAGCTCCTTGTACTGTGGTCAAGATACGATGTCTCACCATCGACGGCATCGCCTAATGCTTGGAGCGAGCCGGAGAGCGAGTCTATCTCGGCGACGGTGCAACTGAGTTCCTCGAACACGATACGGTAGTGGACCTTCGGCTCGCACTGTAGTATTTTCTGGACCGGATTCGTTGGTTTCTGAGGTACGCCCACCGCATGGGCGCCCGGAGGCTGGATGGTCTTATTGGCAACGCTCAGTGGATCTTGAGTACGTTGAGCAAGCGGTCGCTGGCGTAGAATGGGATTCGGGAAGATGGGTGTGGTCCACGCCGCGCTTTCCAAACGTAAACATCTCCAGCCCCTCTGACCTTCATGAAGTGGCGTTCGAAGCCTTCGAGAAGGCCGCGATCCCCGAGCGTCCTTGCGAACTCGTTTCAGAATGTCGTGTTCACGCCTGCGAATCGAGTCCACCCACGAGTCCTTGGGTACGAGCGGCTCTGGGGTCTTCGGTGTCATCGTCGTCGATCTTGCGTACTTCCCATACGCGAGTCCCGCGTCCGCACAAAGAGCTTCTGCGCCAAGATCCGAGATTATTCGCACCGTCCTTGTACATAGCGTTCCGCACAGTTGATGCGATGCTGAAACGGCCTCGCTGGTACTGCGTCTCTCCAGTCGTTTGATGGTGGTATCCCATCCGAGTTGTTCTTCGTTGGCGTACATGAGTCGTAAGAAAAGCTCGACCGTGTGGTCGTATCGCTAGGTGGGCATGAGTGATTATTAACAAACGCACTACTGAAAATACGTAATTACTTTGTTAAAAGTCAAACGGAAGAGACACCAGTACGTCAGATCGACTGGCGAACCAGATGCGCATAGTCGTGTCTTCGATTGTGAACGCGAAGACATACCGTCGGCGTGAATCGACTTGCATGATATAGCGCAGAGACCATAGAGTCTGGGTCCAATTCTCAAGAATGGACGGTTTAGCACGGCCGCGAAGCAATTGACAGACCCATAACCTCGCCGACGGAGCACACTCACCTGAACGTCGTCATCCATGCTCGTCTTAAACTCTCCCAATACACCGATGTCGTGCCAGTATGGCCCCCTGTCCCCATCTCTACTCTCTATCGTGTCAGAGTTCTTCAGCACTCCGTAGCAGTCGGGTCTCGTTTTGTCATCGCGCGTAGTGGGCGATGGGAGTGTCACCGTGGCTTTAGCACTACACCGAAAGCTGGGCAGCGCTTACGCGCTTTAACAGTCCTTGTCCGGGGTAAATCTCACACAAAGAGAAAGAAACGACTATCAGAGAAGCCTTCAATGACAAGTCTCGTGTTAGCATATGAAGATCCCATGGGCATCAGTACTCACAAGCGTACTTGACCTAGAAACCGCAATTGCTGATGAAACTGCACAGGCGCACTCGCATCTGCGTAAAGATATACCAGATGTCGCTTTTTTATCACAATGTATCAAGAACGAAGAGTGCGGCATGCCAGCGCGGGGTGGACGAGAACTTTTCGCCTTCCAAATGGGGTCGAGCGAGCGACGCGTGATTGCATCAGCGGCGCTTGAATATACACGTGACGTGAACGCGACTCGATCGGCCCAAGTCACGGCTACTGCTCTCTCTTTCTCTTGTGCTCGGCCACAGGCTGTACCCTCTTCTTGCACTCTATAACTCAAGCTTTCAGATTGGTTTTTCTTTATCTCGCATATCATAATTTTTGCTAGAGGATGAGCGAGCCCATTGTTCCCCACGTCGACGTGGCCTAAACCTTCCCGTGAGCATTTCCACTCCCACAATTACCATCGCAGTACTCAAATTTCCGATTGTTTCGTATTTTAAGAATGCAATCTCCTGCCATAATGTACTTTACTCGAGTGTTCGAAACCACGACATAGCTCTCAAGGTAGCCGACGAACTTCTTCCGGAACAGGTTCCTGTGTCTTTTTTCTTGGGCGATGCGGGAATATTGCCGAGACTACCACAAGATTGCGAGAATAGTCTCTCTCAAGTTATTGGAAGCTGAAGACCTCCGGCGTGCTCGTCCCAAATTTTGCCCCTTCGAGAGTCATGGCGCTGGAAGTGGTATGCCGAACGTCCTCTCCCGTCGGATCAGACACTACACGGAGCAAGTTTCTGCAGAGGATCGAAAACATCACTCGTGCCATTGAAGAAGCTTGTGACTCTAATCTCGAACCATTACTGACTTTCAGACTCAACGAAGACACATCCTCAGCGACTGGGGATGGCTCAGAGGATACCAAAACCATCTTACGGCCACGCCTAATTTCTACGGTATACTGCGTGCGAAGACACCAGCGGGTCAAACCACAAACGGGTGAGAAGCCTCATTGGTCCATTATGGGTGTTCCTGGCCAGTGCACGAAGAGTAAGAGCGAAGAAGACGAGGTCAAGGTCTGTGCTTCTATTCACAGGGCTATTGTTACCGTCGTCGGTCTCATGTACGAACCTCCTCTCGAGAACTGGACTCAAGTCCTATCGTGGATGACTGGGCTGATGCAAATGGACCCACGCAGACGCTGCGTGTTTGCATTCACGATCGAGGACACCAACATGCGGATATGGTTTGCCAGTCGAGCTGATGTTCTAGTTTCTTTACCATTCAATTTCATCGAGGTACGCATACATATTGAGTCTCGATGTCATTTTTCACACCATCTCACTTGCTTTCAGAGATACGATTACACCACTGAGTTTTTCTTACGGCTTATGTACGCCGATGAAAGTCAGCTCGGGTGGGACCCGACCATGCGCTGCCTCGACAAACGCCCCGCTCTCGGTGCAAGACAGTCATACCACATCGAATGCGCAGGCGTCACATACAAGACCGTCAACTTACTCTCCGACGCCGGGACCAAGAGGCTCCGCGGGCATGGCACGCGCGTGTGGAAAGTCCACGCACTGAACGCAGACGGCACCGAAGACAAGAAAGCTCTTGTGCTCAAAGACTCGTGGCGCGGTCGCAGACCAGCGACGCGAGGGCGAGGCCTGGGTGCAGCTGCGTGAAGATGCCACCCGTCTGGGCATGCTGGATGGCTTCGAGCGGCACTTTGTGAAAGTACGGGCGTTCGCTGATGTGGCGCTGTGGTAAGGACTCTGTGCTTGACCATACGCTGGGTTTTGTTTCTGCCGTCGTGTTCTGGTGCGGGGCCGACGCGAGTACGCCAGATGGTCTCTCGGGCGGTGCGCAAGGAGACACACACCCCAGGAGTAAGTTGAATAAAGTGAGATCTCACCAGATCCCGTGGAACGAGTAACGCAGGCTTCGTCGCTCGTTCACCACCGGAGTTGTTTTTTGAAGAGGTGGGTCGAAGCGTTAGCGACGCGGACAAGCTTTCCAGTTCACTCGACGCCTGCGCAGATGCGGCAAAAGGTGAGTCTACCCCGATTCCGCGTGCTTTGACAGTGTACCTGATATCGGTTCAGGGTTAGAGATAATGCACAAGTGCGGCTGGGTGCACCGCGACATCAGTATTGGGAACATACTGATAGTCGACGGTGTGGGTAAGCTCTGTGATCTAGAGTTACGCTCAACGGGAGGACGATTCCCATGATGGTCGTATAGTACGCATTTCACTCCACTTTCTCAAAAACAGAGTGATAACATTGATTTGTAGGGCACACCGTGGTTCATTGCTGTTGAGGCGGAAGAACAGCGTTACATGCTACACGTCCCACCTCCAAGACGTCCTAGCCCTACTGAGGAAAACTTTGGATCAATAAGAAGAGCGATGATCCAAGAGCCTCAAATCATGGCCTCTATACACGACAATTCCCTCTCGGTCTGCCAGCGGTTCAACGGCACCACCCACACCCGCCGACCCCACCTCTCAGCCCGCAACAACCCCCTCCACGACCTCGAATCCCTCCTCTGGGTCGAAGCCTGGCTCCTCGTCTTTCCCGACTTTATCAACCGACCTCCATCTCCAAAAAAGCCTGGGCGACCTACATCAAGTCACCACGACGCCACGCGGACGAGCTCTTACCCCGACGCCTCCAGCTCCACCAAGCATTGCCGCAAAGACGCGCTCGTGTGCGGCTGCACGTTCGTCGAGCTTGCTCGAGCTGCTCCTCCCCCGCGCTCGCGGCACATCGCGCGCGTCCGTGCTCCGACGTCGTGCGCGAGGCGCTGTACGAGCGGTACCGTGCCGCCGCGCGTGCGCGCGTGCGGAGAGCGGCGGGCGATGAGGTGGGCGGATGTTGCGGGGGGGGACGAGCTGCATGATGGGTTTGTAAGGCATCTGAAGCTCGCTGCGGAGGGGCTTCGTGATCGGGACAGGGAGTGATTTGAGTATTAAACAAGATCCTGAAACCTGGCAGCAGACGCAGAGCCAGAGCCGCTCAAGCAGGACCACCAGCAGGAGCCCAAGCAGGAGCTCAAGTCGAAGCCCAAGCAGGAGCTCAAGCCTGAGACCCCCAACGGAACCCAAGCAGGAGTTCAGTCCCGAGCCCACACCAGACCCCAAGCCAGAGCTCGAACCGCGCGGGTACGCCAACGCAGCGACTCAGACGGACAGACCTTGAACGTGACCTTCCCGTTGCACAAACGCCAAAAGATCATAACGCGAGTCGTCCGCCACTAGCACTCGATCTCGCTCGCAAACAGCCGTCGAGAGCGAGTCTAAACCAGGGGTTCACTAGCTGTGTGCTTTCTTGCTCTGAGAGCGAAGCCCCTGCTCCCCCGAGGAGCGAGTCCATCTTCTGAGGTCATGCTTCTGTGTGTGATTCAGAGTTTCCAACGTACGCTTTTCATTGGTCTCGACTACGATAATGTGATGCGCCATATATAAAAATAATACTTCATTGTCTACAGAACGTACCGTTTTAAATCAGTGTTCCTGGATGCAATCCGCGCCCCCCTCGCGATAGTGCTTGCTCAAGTATGAGGATCACACGGCTTCTTAGCGTCGGGGACAATGGCGCATGTAAACGGTCAAGGAGTGCTAAAGACTGTTCAATGAAAATTAACCCAAACATTTTGCTAGCAATGTACCGGCCGTCGGACTCAGCGCGATGAGGTCAATCTCACACGCGTCCATAGCAACCCATGTGCAATGTGGCGTGGGATAGTTAGCATTCTGGGGCTCAATAGAGGCTCAAACGAAACAAGAGCATCGGATGAGACGGTCCGAAGACACATTCAACGTCGGTAACGCTAGTGTAGCGAGCGAGTTTCCCAAGTAAAATAATTTGGTAAATTAAATGAGATCAGGTCGAGCGTAAGGAATGTGACTTACCTGGGCGAGCGACTCGAACGACGACCTCATACAATGTACAGTAAAGTCCAATATCATTCGGTTATAATGTAACAACAGTACAAGCTCTCAAGAAAAAGTGAAGAAAGCCTTCGAAGAACGGATACAAACAGAAGAGAAAACTCAGAGCTTGCTTACAACGAGCGACAACAATATTACAACCGAAAGTCCTTGGGATTTCTCGTACGCGGGGGGAGCGCGCTCAGCTCTTAGGCTGGTTGATGGGAATGCAGCCGATACCGATCAGCGAGTTGGGCTGAAGAATGTCTGCGTTAGCCTTTACCCCGTCTCATGAGACCAAGAGTACTCACGTCGACACCACCGGAGCAGTTTGACCTGCGTGTTTGCTGCAGGTGTTGCTGACGCCGAGGACGTTGAGCGCGATTCGAGCACTGAACACCAATGGGGAGGTTGAGATCGCTGAGGTTGATGCCGAGGACGTCGAGGAGGGAGTCAAGGCCGAGACAGAGCTGGCGTCGTTCGCCTGTACATTGAAAGTGAGTATATGCGCGTGAAAAAAAAAGACAATGAGGGGTCGTACCGGGACAACTTGTTCACAGCAGGCCCCGGTGGGGTCGCTGCCATCCTGAGCCAGAGGAGCCAGAGGATCCAGAGCGGGGGGCGCAGAGCCGCTGCCCGAGCCTCCAGAGCCAGAGCCCGAACCGCTACACCACTACCACCGCTGCCCGAGCCAGAGCCCGAGCCTTCCAACCACTTCCACCCACTGCCGGAGCCGCCGGAGCCTCCAGACCCTCCAGAGCCCCAGCCGGAGCCACCCGCTGCCACCAGAGCCCGAACCACCAGAGCCCGAGCCGCCGGAGCCGCCCGCTGCCGCCAGAGCCGCTGCAGTCGGGTGCACCGACGCCGAGGACGCCGCCAAGGGCGCCGCCGAGAGAGCCACCGAGGCCGACGCCGGCGGGGATGGCGGCCGCAAGGAGAGGAAGGGCGAGGAGGGTGTACGCGGTGAGACGAGTGAATGCAGGCATGGTTGGCGAAGAGGTGGTTGGCGAAGAGAGTGAGAGGGCGGGGGAGTGAGTGCGAGAGAGTACGAAAGAGAGAGCGCGAGTACGAGAGAGCTGGGGTGCTGAGGGAGGAAGAGGGATGGCGAGGGTTTATATACCCCCTCACCACGCGATTGCGTCGATGGAGTGCGCGATGAGTCCCTCGACGTTTTTGCGGAGTCGGGGGAGTCGGGGGACCGAAGAGCGATACGGAGAGTTGAGTCGGTGTCGAAGTGGGGGTGCGCCAGACAGATGCGCGATGGGCCGACGCGATCCCAACCGTTCACAGACCATTCAAGCGGCGGGGCAGGAAGAGCGTGCCCAAAATCGTCGGGTGTCAGTGCGCGTCGGTGAATCTGGACGCGCGATGGGATCTCGAGCGAAGACTGTATCACTCGAACCCCAGATGCCGATGGTGTCGGTAGCTTGCGAAAGATACGTGCGATCGAAGCGGGGGAGGAAGCACTGTTTAGAGCACGACACGTCAATGGCGGGCGATGGCGCGTCAACGTCCGCACGTGTGTAGCGTGATGCGCCACGATGGACGTCCAGTCTTCGGTCGCGGGTCCTCCAAGTCCAGAAACGGATGTCACGACGCCATTCGCAGAGCACGCTTTCTATTCCCGCCGCCTTGCATTAGCCTTTCTGAAGCGGAGCTTCAAGACGGTGAAGTGTCGCGCCTCGGTGCCAAGACACCGCCGAAGGGAGTCTGGCGTCGGGATCACTCCCAAGGAAGAGCACCCCGCCAGACTCCGGCGAACACCACAGCGACGTACTGGGGGCGCATATCCCCCACGACGCCAAAAATCCACTTCTCCCAGGCACAACCACTGCTGCATCGAAGCTGAAATCACTCGAGCTCCCCTGTGGCCAACGTGAATCGCGTGCTCGAAGAGTGCCGTCGCCCCTCGAGATGCCCGCCCTTGACACCGACTTGCACTCAGTTTGACGAACCCGAGATGGTGCGAGGCGAGACCGAGTTGACCAGTGACACTTTCGCCTCGGTCGGTCCTGCGTACTTCCCGGCGAGTGACAGCGGGCAATTCGGTTTCGTGTTAGACACGGAGACGAGGGCGCCGAAGCCGAATACGCCTAGCAAGGTCTAGACCACTCTTCGCAGGCGGACCAGTTTCCCACAGTCTCGTGCGGTTCGTATATGCGGCACGAATTCGCTGAATGCCATGGGGTATTCGAGCACAAAATGCTCTAGCGGGCTGCAGGCAGGACCCCGAACGCGTCGTGCAGCGCAAGGAGGGCCCCCGACAGTACATGGGCACGTGGCGAAAACATGGTGGAATGAGCGAAGCTGTAAGTTTGGTCCCACGAGTACGTGACGATAGATGGAGGATGTGCCAAATCAGCCTAGCGGGACGAATACGGGCTCGCACAAGCGCATATACCCTGCTTCATGCGAGGAACGGGATTCGTGTGGACCCTACGTCTTGCTGCGGGAGACGTGGTTAGAGTCTGGTTAAATACACTGGGGCAGAAGCAAGCGCACCTCACGGCCTCCGTTATGATGTCCACAATACTCGGGTCATTTATGAAGAACAGCCAGCCTATACACGAGAGAATGAGCGAATGTTTACCAGATAGAACGCACGGGGACGTACCATCCTCTCTAGAGGGTTTTCAGAGACTATGCAGCAGAGCGTGCTGGGGTTGTACGATATAACAACTAGACGTGACGAATGTCAGATACCACAGCATCTGCAAAGGACTGACAAGGCACGCACCAGACCCGTCTTCGCGAATTATAGCTCGTGGAAGATGTTGGATCCAGAATTTACCCTCCCCACAGCATGTACGGGCACGAAACAGGGTGCGAGGGGAGTGGGCGTTGTGAATATGAGCGAGTAGCCAGACGGGAATAGAACATATTCGCGCACCCCCGCACCGTCAGTCAACAATCGTCCAGCCCTTCTGTGTATCCTCGTCAAGATCTTCCGTTACGAGCTCTCGCCGGGGATGGGGGAACACGCTTCGAGTTAATCGCGCTGGTCGCGCAACGAACGCTAATGCAGACGGCTAGCCCAGACGTTAGTAAAGTAGCAACTGTAAAGAACCAGTTTACTCACGAGCATATACTCATTCCAGCGTGAGTAGCATCCTACCACCTGAACGTACGGAAAATAACCCTGCGCCGGGGGCGCGAGGCTGAAACGGGCGCGTGATTACGTAAGACACGCGTGACGTCAGCATCCTGACGGCCTCGCTCGCCTTTGGACAAGACCAGGTCCCGCTGAACGTCCGCACCAGCCATCGTTCCAAGCCGTTATCTTTGCGTCGGATGAAAATGAATGATAAATAGACAGTGGAGGTAGGCCCCAGCGAGCGCCTGGCTTGTCCTTGACCGCTCGACCGCTCCCACCAACTTCAGGTGAAACGAGGCTAGAATCAGCTCTTGGCCTCGCAGTTGGCTTGTCCGGCTCCATGTAGCGAGTTAGATCCCTTGTTCTGTATGCAACGAAGCCTGCATCCCGCTCATTCGATTGAATCGAGTCAAACTCGCAGGTTGGTCGTATGCCGTGGCGTCGTGGCTTCCAAGTCATGATCTGCGGATGATCACGAAGAACGTGGTGTGTATGCGGATTCTTGAGAGGGCTACACGACCGATCCGAGTATATGCTTCTACGGTTGTATCAAGGTGGTCAATAGCCACGCACGCTGGTCCGTCGGTACGGAGCGGTGGCGAGAAGGGTAGGGAAGACCAGGAGAAGACCGAAGGCCGAGAGTGAAGCACGTTGGAGGTTTTCTTCAGTCGAGAGTTGTGACGTTGACCATGGGCGAGAACTTGGATAAGCACATCTCGCCAGAACGTGCGGAAGGAAGAGCTAGATGGATGGGTGAGCTTACATGACACCAAGAGCGTCTTCCATTCCATACCTCAGGTTTTGATGAGCGTATTTACCATGTAGCTCTGGCCGATTTAATCGAGCATGTACTCATATACTATCAGCAGCTTGAATAAAACGTCCAATAATCAATCTGAAGAAAAAACTGAGAAGTTAGTAGTAACATAGCCGCACCATTGGACTTACGCAGAAACTGCCTTTGATGCAGAGCGACACTCTTTGTCTCCAAGTCAAGTTATCAAAGCTCTTGACATCCATAACTTCCAGTGCGCCGCCGCCACAGACAACCCCACAGTTCTAGCGCTAAATAGGCTGTCTTCTCATGTCGTGTACCGGGAGCAGTTTTGGTGGTAGTTCAAATAGCTGCTATCGTGTTCTGAGTAAATGCATCGCTAGAGCACAAAGATGATCCTCACTCACCTCGCCGCTGTCTCCCTCGCAGTCTTCGCGGTCTCGCTCAACGCGGCCGCCGACTTGCTCCCCATCCCGCCCTCGGTCCCTTCGTTCTTGACTATACCCCGATTCCCACACATCCCCTCCGGGTCCCTGCTGTTGGAGTCGGAATAGGTCTCGCAGATGTGCCTGAGGAAATCCGGGCGAGGAAGTATCCCCCGCCAGCACCCGCCGCCTATAATCGTGTTCGTCGTCGCTCTACCGTGACGGCACCCGACCCCAACGTATCGATCGCCTTAGCGGTCCAACTTCGTCAGCTCGATTAGATAAAATACGTAGGTGTTTGAACTGACCTGGCGCAATCAGGCGTATACTGACAGCGCCTTGCAGATGCTTTCGTGCAGGCCGAAAACAGACGTGTGGCCGCGCGAGTCGAGTACACGCTGGAACAAATCTACGCGCTCCTGACTTTGGAACCCTGGATCGCGAGCGTCATGTATGAGAGGTCACGATTGCGGAATGGGGGACGGTCTATGACCTGGTCTTCGTTACGGGAGTGATAGGGCCGACAGGCGAAGTCCTCGATCGATGTCGAGTGCTTGACTGGGAAGGTCACCTGATGAGTGAAGCGCATGGTCATTTGCTACCTGTACGTGACGTTGAGGCTTGATCTCGTGGCGGTGGATGGTTTTGCTTACCTTTTTCAACTCTATAGCGGTCTTGGAAATCGCGGGAGTATTCGAGACTTTGTCGAACGAGCTCAAGAGCGTGAGCGGTCCCGTTGTTTTGCTATTCGGTGGGTGGAGTGGCAGAGGTTGAAGCTCTGCACACGAGAATGTTTTGAAGCTTGCTTGTGGGTTTGGTGTCGTGACGGGTGGAGCTTGTTGATGGTACTGTATGTGTGAAACGGCGTTTGTCTGTTAAAGCTAGTGTGGTAGAGCAAAGCTGTGTAGCCTAGAGAGTCGGCTGAGACAGTAAAAGCACGTACACATTTGGCTGGGGCATTTACCACCAATGGCAAGGCTTACTTAAATTGTGTGCCAAGTGAAGGAAGGGCGCCAAACCTTCTCCAAAGAATCTCGAGTAGTATTCGAAGATTTGAGGCAAAGATTTGTAATCGTTGACGGCTCTTTCCACGAGTTTAGGTTTTTTTTTTTCCGCGTAGTTGTAGGCCTTGGACAAAAAGCGAATGAATCGAGGGGTTCCAGGCGTATGCTACATTAATCAGTTGGTGCTTGATATCATAAATAGCGACCCGAGCTGCTCACCATAATGGCGGAGTCCCAAGTCCATGACTAGCACTGTTTTAGCCTCTGATCGCGAGTGAGGGCATGAGCGCGCCCTCGCTCTTTGGAAGTTTTTCATCCATACGCAGAGAGCCGTTGCCGGTGTTCACGGAAATCCCGCTTTCATGTACAGACGATTCATCGAAAAAGCCCAGGTGAGTGAGTGGTGGTGAGAACACAACCAGCGGATAATACCCCTGGACCGGCGAACGCGCTCTGGTCACTATACGCCCGAGAGTCTGATCGCGGACGACTACGAGCGCGCACAACTACGTAGACGTTGACCAGTGCCATGGGGACCATTGGAAAGGTTTCAAAAAAGTAAAGAGAAGCTTTTCAAGCAATATAATAGGTGAATGTATATTTTACAACTTGAAGCAAATCCGAACATTCCATCTCGACCCCTGATCGACACCCATGATTCCACCACCAAACTTTTCAGCCCCCGGGCTAGCATCACATGGGCCATTCCTCCCAATCTCGTTCTCCAGCGTATGCTCCATCGTTCTGCAAGGCAACACGTACATAACGAGTGCCCTCAGACTTGTTGGAAGCAAAACTCCTGCGGATCGGTTCGAGCTCAACCAGCTCATGCGGCGCTCCAGCGTGGCGACCGTCCGGGACGAAAGCTACCCCACGGCTGCGCCTCCTTGAACGCCACCTCGGGGACAGGCAGCGAGCAGCCCCAGACGGCACCGCAGGCTATTGTACGCGTCGCGCGACCCTCGATGTAGAGCATCTGACTCTCGTTGAGCGGGAGCAGGTCCAGCAGCGTGGTCGAACCCCGCGAGCGTCGTCCAGCGAACGGGCGCGCGCGCGGTAGGGGGGGATGTAGACGAGGGTAATGTCGAGCGTTGCGCGCATGCAGATGCCGCGATCTTCGTCGTCAAGGATCATATCGGGCGTGTCTGCATGCGCCGGCGTGCGCGCACCCGACGATGCGCAAAGAACGTGCGTAGATCCTCCGACTCGTCGAAATGTGTGACCACTGAGGCGGCGGCTGCAGATCTTGAGGACGCGGAAAGTGCGGTGGACCGTGTGTCTGGTGCGGCCGCTGGACACAGGTACGTGCAGCGTTTGTCGGAGATGCGTGAGCGCATTGGCCCGCGCGGAGACTCGTGAGTCGGAATCGGAGCTTGAGCGTGGCCTCAACGGGAATGCCTAGATGTTTGAGCAGGGGACCAAACCTGAGGAGTTGGCGGTCTCATCGTCCCTACCTCGAGGCTTCGCAGCTTCGGGAGGTGGGACGGATCCATAAATGTCGTGACTTTGGTGCCGTTTGCGGATGTCAACCTGGGCCATGAGAAACGGCTGGTAATATAGAACACTTCGAGAAGGGGCGACCCACGCAGCGTGTCGAGCAACTGTATTCCACGCAATCCGGGGCCCTCGGCAAAGATGTCAAGAACGCGAAGGTTGGGGAGTGAAAGAACGCCGGATAGTCCGCTATCACTTCTCGAGCGCGAGCTTCCGTAGGCTGTTCATGGGGAGAAGAGAAGAGCCAGTGCGATGAGGTGTCAAACCTGCGGACTCTCGAGTTAGATAGACTGAGTCTGAGTTCCTCTAAGAGTGGAGGAGCCCATGTTGTATTATGGGCCGCCAAGAGTAGTCCCGGATGTTGATATTTAGCGACCGAAAACCGATGCATGTGACCCATGATGGCATGGGCAAGTTTACGATTCCGATCGGCTTGCCGCAAGGAATGACCCATCACGAGTTTGCGTTTTCGTAGATACGTCCAGGTTCGGAATGCAGATATCCGCATCGAGCCGAGTGCGTGCTGAGACTTGTAGGACGAAAGAAACGTAACTTGGCCCCAAAGATGTCGAAACCCACGACCAGAGCAAAGGGACTGTTGTGGCCAATGTTCCGCCAGTGAGAGAGCACACATGAAGGATAGACTTGACACAGGTAAACCAGCATCTGCCCTGCAGGATGAAGGAGAAGATTGCGACTAGTATTTCTGCCGGTAAACGGGGGCAATGTATGAAGGGGGTTGTTGCTGCTCGGGTTGTGATGGCCTCAGGTGCGAGGCTGTTTGGCGTTGCGGACAAAATGGCCCGCGTGTGGCCGCTCGACATTGGAGGAGAGGAGGCGGACGAATAGAAGCAGTTGGCGACGGGAGGTAGTTAGCGCGAGATGTAGCTGACAAGGAGAGATGGTGAACGAGGTTGCGGTCAAGGATGGAAAGGGCGTGCGGCCGTTGAAATACTTGTAAGCCATCATTTCTACAAGGTGGCCAGAGGTGACGCCGATTGCCGATCCCGGCGGGCGTCCTCACGTAAAGCATTCCGCATTCCTTCCGTTCACCTCTACAACACCACAACTTTTTGTCCGTGAATAAAATGCTGGCCAAGAGCAACTGTCAAGGATCAGCGTCTCGGAAATTGTTTCAAAAGCGATTTGCCGTACATTGTGACCCAACGCCCTCTGAGGCTCCAAAGAGCTACGATGGCCCGCTATAATGCGTCTCATCTATGAACAGTCAGTCTCCAGCATTAGCTCGATCACTCGGCGAAGCCTTCACCAAAAGCAACGCGTAGAATTCAGCCTCAGCGCGACTTGTAATTATCAATGTTTCTCGGGGTAATGTTTTTGCTACGACAGGACCTTGATCCATGCACAAGTGGTCAATGTCACTGATTTGACGAGTATTGAAGTGTCGCACCTAGATGCATAGACACCAAAGAAGGAGCCTGGCGTCGAAACCGCTCCCAGGGAAGAGCCCTGCCCAGCTCTTGGACCTTTGGTGACCAGACCCCGGGCAACCGCCTCAGCGACGCACCGAGGCGCGTATCCCACGCCGCCAAGAATTACAGCTCCCAAGCACCGCCGCTGCATCGACTAAATCACTCGGGCTCCCCTACGTTTTAATTTCAACGTGAATTGGCGTGCGCAGCGCAGGCGAGGCCATGGCCCCTCGAGATGCCCATTCTTGACACCGCATAAAGCCAGAGACGCAGCAAGTGGAATGCGAAACAACACCTCCACGGTCGGTCCTGCGTATTTCCGATTGGTGACCCGCAATTCGGTGTCGCGTTTGGCGCAAAAGAGAGGACGCTGACTTCGAATACGCAGGGAGAGGTTCAGACCCGGTCTTCGTTGGGGAGACCGGTCCTCACAGCCCTTGTCGTGGTTTGTACGTGTAGTGCGAGGTTGCTGAGCGCGCGCTGGGGTATTTGAGCACTAGACAACTGCGTGGGGGGCCTAACACGCCATGTAACGCAGTCACGAGCGCTTCAGCGATGCATGGGGCACGGGGCACGGGGCATGAGGACACTGTGGGCTCCCACAAAGCGCATACATCCTGCATAACGAAAAAGAATGCGACCGGATGTGTTCGTGTGGGCTTTGAACTTTGCTCGCCTAGTCCTTGTGAGATTCTGTGTAGCACGATGTAGAAGAAGGGCCGGCGTACCCCAAAACTTCCGTCCACACGACCCGAGATCTAGCAGCCGCCATGAAGTACAGCGGACCTGTACTAGGTCATTTCAGCAAGTGTTGCCCAAACGAGGCGCGTGGGGACGTACCGTTCTCTGTCTTAGAAGCTTACAAAGACTAACGACAGAGAGCGTTCCGGAATCTTGTCACAGTGACATCTTCGTTGGGAGTTCTTGACTAGGGCTGGAAGACATCAGATACTGTAGCATACACAGACGTCCAATGAGATACGCACCAGCCTCGCGTTCGCAAGCCAGATTGCTCGCTTGCAGTTTCCCCGCCCTTCAATTCAGAGCTCTGAGCCTACGAGCCGTGAAATAGTTGTGTTGGGTAGGTCCATCGGAGAGACCGCGGTAAGCGAGGGCGACTGTCCTGGATGAACACTGCATGGACGTGAGCGGGCGAATGTAGACAAGCAGAGCACATTAACATGCCTTTGCACCATCAACATCTAATTGAGTATTTCCTCTGTTCGTCGACGCGATGTCCCAAAAAACGCACTGGGCTTGACGGGGAGTAGATGGACAGTCATGGTCGCGACACGAAACGACGGCTAGTCGAGTGGAAGACCAAGTTAGGGTAACTGATGAGCTGCTACAAGCTCGAATCATGCGCATATATAGTCTAAAAAGCAGCTTCATCCTCTTCCAGAGTCCTGTTGACGAGCTCTACTAAGTATCGAGACATTGGTACGTTTGAGCAAAATATGTCCCGCGGGGAGGCACAGCGAGCACCTGGATAAAACGCTAACCGAAGTGTCAGTATAGTAGCATATGTGGGGGACTAGTAGCATACGCACCCGCACACGAAGTATATTGCATCGCCTATAAGACTTGGACGTTGTAGGAGCAAGTCAGCGCAAGCGTGGAAGGGCACCGTCCAAGCGCTGGTTATGTAATCCACGGTGACGTCAGCATCCTGACAAACTTCTCTCGCTCGATCCCATCACTTCTAGCTGGCTACTCAATTAGCCTTCTCGAGGGCAATATGGCAGGTCCAGTATTCGCTTCCACGTGTTGAAACGCTGAATATTGCGTAGCTCGCATAATGGACTCAAGGGATCTGTAGATCAAAGTCTAGCGAGTCCGTCAGCGCGTCATGCTCGGCTACCTTCAACCATACGTGCAAGCTCTTGGCCAGCCTGAGCGAGGTCGAGGAGGTTTAAACCTCCTTCTGGGTTACATAACAGTCAAAGGTAGCTATTGCTCCAGCGGTCTGTTTGCACGTAGTGCCAGCGAGAAGCCTTTGAAAGACTTAAAGCCGCAGAGTCATAAGACCAGCTGTGGAGGTTCATCTGATCAGGGTCAGAGATGTTAGCTCTGTGTGGGATGCAGTTCAGCTTACGGTCGTAGGGAGAGCTCAAACGGAACGAATGAGCTTACATGATACAAGCAAAAAACGTCCTTTACTCCACCACGCAAGTCTTGATGGTCGCATTCGCTGTGTAAGTTTCTCTGGCCGGTTTCAAACGAGAGTATATTCAAGTGGTCTGTTCAGGCTCGTTGTACTGCAGGACAACCGCAGCACTAGAAGACATCAACCCACCCGCGGCAGCTCGATTTGTTCGAGCCACGCGGGAATGTCGGAGACTCACTCTCGTCTTCCAGGCGTACGAACTGTTGGGGTTCGCGTCCAATTGATGCCAGTTGTCAAGTCTCTCAACAGCTGGTGACTTCCATCTGGGTCACCGCCACACATATTTCTCACAACTCCTAGCTCGACACTCCTGCTCTCTCGTAAACATGTATCTGGTTAGAATGGGGCAAGCTTAAATGGTTGACGTTACATTGTGAGGCGAACCCAACGCCAGAGCCTCAGATGACACTCACTCGTCTCGTAGCTGGCCTTCTCGCAGTTCTCGCGCTGTCGCTCACGTAGCCGTTGCTGCGAACTCCACCACCACGCCTACATTCCAAAGCGACATCAATACAAGACGGTGCCCTAACATCGGTGCTGAGATCGAGCTCGACGGCCTGTCTCAAGGCATATCGACGGGTAAAAACCCACGAACTCCCGCTCATGAGAACACGCGGTGTGCACGTCGTTCCTTGGCGAACGATCCAGATACGCACCGGAGAGCTACGCAGGGCAACTCTGTAAGCTTGCAGATTCATTACGTATGTACTCACAGCTACATACCGGGTTCCGACATGTACATGATTGCGATACATAGATGCTCTGATACAGCTCGCCATGGCCGACGCCACGGCCTGGCCCTGCGAGTCGAGTATACCGTGCCGCCCAAATCCACATGGCTGTATCAAGAGATACTTTGAGACAGCAGCGCACAATATTACCCTGGCAGAATGGGGGACATTATACGCCCTGGTCTTTGTAAACGGAGTCATAGTGCCGACAGGCGAGGCCTTCGACAATGTTGGGTGTCCGGCCGGGGAGATTGTGCTGATGAGGTATGGGCCCCATGGCATTGCTGGCTGTATTCGGTGGCGTTGATACTTGAGTTTACGATGAGGGCAAGGTTGCTTACCTTGCTCTCCGCAGTAATTTTGTTTGATTTTTTTGAGTCTGTCTTAGATATATCAGGAGTACTAGTTTAGTCTTTGACACGTATCAAACCAGTTCAAGAGAGCCCTGAGCGACTCAGTTGTTGGTCCTACGGCGACAGTTGTCCAGAGGCTCTGTATTGTGTAGATGAGGAGCGCTTGGAGGCTTGGTCGTGGACTGAGCCGCGACATTACAGAGGTTGATTGCTGTCAATGATACATCGTATGGATGTTGGGTGATGTATAACGTCTACAATACTAGAGCTAGAACGTGAACTCGAGGACGGCATGGGGATTCTGGGTTGTGATCACGCAAAAAGTATACAATGGGATAAATGCAAGATTCAGCTCCCCGATATGACTAGCTGGGTCAGTACCGTGCGATTTAATTTCCATTGTTCTAATTGCCCGCCTGGAGTGGTTAAGCGCTGGTAAAGGAATTGTTTGTCGGCAGTGCCACGAAAGCGCCGAAGCGCCCAAGATGCGATCACAGATTGCACCGTGATCGATGTCCTACAACAAGAGGCCCTCGCATTTGGAAGGCAGGTTCAAACTTGATCTCCCCTCCTCTTGCCGAAGGGCTTGACGTCCAGAAGACGATTGAGCGTCTGATCAAGGATGGTCACCTAACCCGTCATCCCAACCGCCAGAATCCCAAGTGTCCCTTGCGCTGGAAGGTCTTTGCGAACAACCCCTCCGCGATCAAGTCAAACACGGAGAACGAGCTCTTCTACAACATCGAGAGAATCGTCGAGGCTATCAAGTCTGCATCCAAATTAAAGGAGGAGAAGATCACGCTCGATGTCATGTGTAATCCTGACCGCGTTCCCATCCCAACTACACGCGACAACAACACGAAACCCGACTGCTACGGTGTCCTGCGGACCATCGACAAGGAAGAGACTACCGTCAAAGGACACCGGAAGCCGTATTGGTTCAAGATTGGTGTACCAGCCGAGTTCAAGAAGGAGACCAAGGATGAGGTCCAGGTGAGTGTCTTTGACCGACGAATCTGTCCGTTCACGGGCCAATTCATGGCCGTTCTGATCTTCCTTCTCATTAGAATTGGACTCAAACTCTATGGTCGCTGAACTATATCATGCAAGAAGACCCGCGACGACGTTTCGTCTTCGCATTCACCATCGAGGACACCAACATGCGGATCTGGGTCGCGAGCCGGTCTGACGTGCTCGTATCGCTTCCGTTCAACTTCATTGAGGTCAGATATTATCGTCATCCTTCCCGTCACGTGAAAAAGGAATCACGTGCTCCTAGCAATACGACCACACGATTGAGTTTTTTCTACGTATTGTGTACGCCAACGAAGACCAGCTCGGGTGGGACACGACCATCGAGCGCCTCCCCCGAGCAAGTCCGAGCGAGCCATTCCAGTACGACATCAAGTGCTCGAACGCTACATACAGGACGGTTCGACTTATCTCCGACCTCGGCGCAGAGGCTCTCCGTGGCCGCGGCACTCGCGTATGGGAAGTCCGCAGGGTCGACGACGACGACGACAACGTAGACTCGAAGTCTCTCGTACTCAAGGATGCGTGGGTGGACTCGGACCGCCAACGGGAGCATATCATCCTAGCGAAAATTCGCGAGGCGGCCACCGAGAAGGGACTCCTAGAGGGTTTCGAGAGACACTTCATGAAGATCAGGGCTGCCGGCGATGTTCATATTGGCGAAGACGTCGATCATACGCATGACCTCATCCTACGCAAACGTTCGCGAGATGAGGGATCCAAGGGACACTTGAATGTTCGGGTCACACCGCAGAACAAGCCGAAGCAAGCCCCGACGCGCGCCCAGGTCATCGTGAACGAGCAGTCCAAATCTCAGGCGCAATCTGGACCGACAGGGGTGAAGAAACTACCTGGAGACGCAGCTCAGAAAGTGCTTCAGTACCATGCGAAGGTTCACTATCGTATCGTTTTCGAGGAACTTGGATGCACCATTGCCGAGATGGACACGCTCTCGGGCTCGCTTGGAGCCCTGATCGACGCAGTTAAAGGTGAGAGTAAACGCATATATCAACGACCTCATTTGTCTTACGGATAGGCTAGGCTTGAAGATACTTCATCGGTGTGGATGGGTCCATCGCGACATCAGCTCTGGCAACGTCCTTGTAGTCAACGGAGTGGGGAAGCTCTCTGATCTCGAATATGCCAAACGGGAGGATGACAAGGACATACACGGGCTTCGTACGGTATGTCGGACGACCTTTGACGAGTGAATCGAATAAAACTAATTGTTGACTCGAGGGCACTCCGGACTTCATGGCAACCGAGGTGCAAGTCCAACAGTACTGTCATGTGTCGCAGCGCGAAACAGATGGGGATGGCGGCATGTCAGCGACACAGGTCCTTGCGCTCCTTGAAAAAGTACACGAAGGCATAGACGAACAGCCGCTAGCCTCGGAAGACAACAAATCGGCCGCCCAGGGCGCATCCTCTGCCTCCGGCACGTCTATCCTCCCCGGTGCACCCCAAAACGCTCACAATATAAAGGCGTACGATCCCGATGAATTTCGGCACAACCCCCTTCACGATTTGGAATCTGTTCTATGGCTAGCAATTTGGCTCCTTGTGTGCTCGAAAATACGAAGGTCAGCGCAAAATTCGGACGAGGAATGTATCCATTACACTGCCGTTTTTAACTTGACATATAATCGCTCATGGACTGAGCTTCACCCAAATCTATGAGCTAATGTGCGCCGTGTCTTTTGCCTCACCAACGTGAACGGTTGCAGATCAGCAGCCACCGCTACTACGACCGATGGCGTTCAAAGTTTAGTATAATCTGAAGTCCGAAATGCACCGTGTGAGCGCAAAAATTGGAACGCTCTGAGGCGTACCGTGCAGGTGGGGCGCATTAACGACGGAAGGGCATATACTTGATGTTGGATAACACCATTACGTTCTGATTATCTGACAAAGAAAAGAAAGACATTGTACATGGACAGTTTTTTATGTCGTAATAAGACGATAATCGTATAGATATCTTTGGCCAACACTTCGAAGTTTGGTCGCAACACCCTGCGCGCCGAAGAGCCCCAATCATGTCCGAAATTGGAGTCACAGCCCGGACTCCGGAGTCGCAGCAGGCTCGCTTCCCGCGTGAGAAAAGCCACTCAAAAACGCTCGCAATGAACGCGTCCGCGTCGATCGCACTCTGCGGGTTGGAACAGGTGAGCAGTCGGACTGTGTGTGGTCTTCTGCCGTTTGGACGGCGGACTTATGCTGTTTGCGCTTGAGGAGCTGCGCGGGCGGACCTGTGCGGTCTTGTCTCGATGTGCGCCCGCTGCAGCTATGGTCCTGGCCATCTTATTTTCCGAGCCTGCGAGGGCGTCCTCTTCGGCAGACTTGGATAACGCAACTGTGGCGGCGTCGGCTTCAGCGGTCTTGGTTATGGCACCCTGTATCGCCGTCGGCGTGCGCAGCCTCTGGATCTTTTGATGTACCAGCATCCGTTCCCGTGTCTGAGGGCACGTCGTCTTCCCGCCGGACATGCAGATCGTTGCCAGTAATAAGGAGGCGCTCCACGCCTACCTTGAGAAACCTGTACCCAGTCGTCGTACAGCGCCGAAGTCGCGACGTCGAGCCGCTTGAGCGTGGGGGCCTGCTCCAACACACTCGCACAACCCTCCGCCTCGTATCGCTCGATGAGCCAAGAGCGAAAATGGTCGAGGAGATCTGCAAGATCTTCGACAGGTGGCAGGAGTGGTTCCATTTATGTCGGCCAAAATCGATGATCCCCAGAGGCCGCTGCACATGATCGAGTACCGGATTTCTTCGCCAGTCCAGAGCTTCTCCGCTGCCTTTACGTGGTGTCGCATGTAGGTCGGCCAATCCTCATCTGAGATGCTCTTCCTCGAGTTGACGTACTCCAAGCGGACAAGCAGCCAGGTCTCAACCCACATCAGGGCGACTCGAGATCGTGCAAGGGGTTGTGGCGGAAGGTGGGAAGCTGTGTACGATTGGTATTTCTCGGAAGGGGTGCTTAAACCCCGCTGTGGCCCGGAAGGCTTTCTTCCGATCTCTTCTGGCCAGTTCTTCTGCGACGTCTTCAGGACGGATGCACTTCACATATGGCAGGTGCGCATAGGCCTGACGTCCCACTTCGGAGGCCATGAACTCGGCCGTGCCCTATTGTCGCGTGATTATGGGCATTGACAGCAGTGAGGTAAACACTCACTATATGCGTCGATAACCTTCGGGCTCGAGAGGATCGGTCTCCTGCTGCGCATACTCCAGGTCAGCAAGCTTCCCTACTCCGTTCACTATGAGGATGTTTCCGATACTGATATCACGATGGACCCAGCCGCATTGATGCAGAATCTTTAGACCTAGATCCCATGTCAGTAAAGTCCAAGGTTTTTGCAGTACGTCAGGGTCTCACCTTGCACCGCGTCGGCCAGAGCTTCGAGGGGGCATGCGAAAGCATATCCACGTCAATAGACGCGCAGCGACCCACCTCTTCAAACACAATGCGGTGGTGCACAAACGATGGCATCTGCATGACCCTTTGCAGAGGGTCCCCCAGATCACTCGGTACAAACCGCTGTGCTTCAATGTCCTGCTTCGCTGGAATGACTGGCATGCCGGTATCAGCTTTCTCCGCTGCATAAGCCATAGCTGGGTTGGGCCGTTCGAATAAAGCCGCGGCGCGTATGGTCGACCCGCAGTTGTCCTTGCCACCCAGGACGTCGCCGCCGAATTGTCTTGACCTTGATGAGAAAATGTCGCTCGAAGCCCATCTAGCAAACCCAAGCGGCTGGTTCTTCTCGAAGGAATCTGTAGCCTAAGCATCTCGCCTCACGACGACGTTTTGCCTCACCGGCCAGCATGCGTCCTTGAGAACGAGGGGTGTCATGTCTTCAGTGCCATACACCGCATCCTGTAGCGCGTGCACTTCTCCATACACGAGTTCACCGTGTCCCGAACAGTCTTTCCGACCCGGAAGCAGTGATGAGGCGTACCGTCTTTGTAAGTGACGCATCTGCACATTCGATGTGGTACGGTCGGTGTTCACCCATACCTGGACGAGTTGTCCGTACAGCGTATAGTCTTGTCCACACCCCAGCTGCTCTTGTTGCTGCGATTACATGAGTCTCAGGAAAAATTCCGTGGTGTGTAGTCGTATCTCTTTACATATGAGATGATGTCAGATGTTGATCCAAGCACACTGGGATTCGAAGCTGATCACCTCGATGAAGTTGAATGGCAGTGAGACAAGCACGCCAGCGCGGCTCGCGGACCAAATCCTAAATATTCACGCCTTCGATTGTGAAGGCAAACAACATAAACGCCTCCGCGGGTCTACCTTCATGAAAGTGTTTCAACCAGGAGATGATCCCGGCCCAGTTTCTAGCAATGACCGGTCAACAGAGAACACTCGTACAATCATCGGTGAAAGGCACTGACCTTCACCCTCATCGTCTTCATCTGTACTTCCGCTGAGCTCATCCCAGGTACTGCCATATGCTCGCGAGTGAGGGCCTTTTTTCTGACGCATCGACCGGCGATTCAAGTTCATCGACGCGTAGCACTCCGCAGAAGTCAGGCTTTGGCTCCGTATCAGTTCCACCTAAAAGCGATTATCGCCGAGGCTGAATCCGATGTTGTGTTCGGGATATGCTTGAAGGTCAGACTAGGCTCCGAATCTTCGTTGCATGCGTCCCTGGATAGCGTCCAGTAATATCCTCGATCTCGCGATAGGCCCTGTTCTCTAAGTCGACACGCCAGCTTGAAGGGGTTCGATCAAAACCACTTCCACCCGCCATGATTCCCTAGGAGCAAAGACCTCGACAAATGCACCTTGCTTTTGGAGCTTGCGAATGTTTTTACACCGTCTCACGGTGATTGTTTTACCATGAGACGGAAGTGCAGGCAGGATCCCCTCACGTCCCAGGAAAAAATGTCACGGGGAGCTGCTCAGGGTCGAGCCCATGTTCCACTTGAGGCGCGTGTTACGCCTCTTGACCCCAAGGCTCGGCATTTTCTGGATTGCTTTCTTACAGCCTTATGCATGTCCTAACAAAATGAGTACAAGGTAAGGGAGGAGATACAGCTCATTTGCACTCACCGTTCCTAGTACCGGTCGTTGGGTAGCGTCCACTCCGGTACATGGCGGGATCATTCGGTGAGGGGAGACAACCTCATACTTCGAAGAGCTCAAATAAGAATGGAGAGGAGGTGTCACAGCAGAAATAGAGCTAGGTTGTGGAGAGTGTCAGAGGTGGCCGAGAGTAAAAATAATAATCGAGCCTAAATATCAATTACCGAATGCGGCAGGGGCGACGTTGATGCAATGATGTGCGGGAGATCCCCTAACCCGATCAAACCAGTATCCCTTCGCCAATTTTTGCCAGCAAACATAGCAGCCAAAGTTGAAGTGCGCGTCACAAATCAACACCGTGTACAGCTGAATAGTAATTGATCTTCGTCCTCGAGACGACTTGCTTAGGGACGGGCACCTGTGATTCGCAGGAGGGGGTCGCAGATTCCAGCATGGCCCGGAAGTTGCCAGACTCCAGGTCAACGGACGTGGGACACAATGCTGTTTGTCACAAGTAATCATTTCAGATCGAAAGGGATTCTCTCAAGGTTGATCCTCGTGCAGTGAGGACTGAGGTTGTTGCAAACTCCACCATCAGCCACTCCAAGGCGGGCATGCCGTGATCCGATCTTGGACGGCATCACGGCTTGGCCATGGTGCTCGTTTGCGGAGCTCGAACAATCCAGCTTGCGCTCCCCCTTCACCGTGCTTTCTCGCAATCGGCAGGTCGCAAGCCACCACACCATGTACTTCTGCCACAACCCCAAGAGCATGAGTATGCCTAGCTCGTTGTTTACACCCTCACGGCCACGACCCACCAATCGAGTACGTCAACGTTGAATGCCATTCCTTTTAATCGCTGCTGAGGATCTGATTTCGACTGCACTCATAGAATCATTTCCCGTCACGCTATCCTGTGGGGCTTGGAGTTGACTGTGTACAGCCAAACCCTTTTATCAGGCTATGTGCGGACGTGTCCCAGCTTCCCGTGCAGTTTCTTCCTAGGCAGTGAGAACGGCATCTTACCTACCGCTTCAATCTACGGCAAGCGAGTCATCGAAAAAACTTGCTGGAACGAATAACTCCAAAACCTCGACAGTACGCCATCATCGTCGTTTATGCACTGCGCAGGACACACGCCTTCCTAATGCGAGACACGGAGAATCCAATCTGTTCCACAGGATGGAGAAAAAATCATCCACGCCATCAGACGCGAACACGAGGAAAAAAAACGGAAACCTACACTAACTTTCTTCTACAACCCTGGCAGAGATCATTCAGCGGCCACACGCGACCAGAACGCGAGACCCGAACTGTTACGGCATATTAGACGACTCGGAGGACTTTATAAGAGGCGACGCAAATGCAAAAGGCCATGTAAGGCCACGCTGGTCAAGCATTGGCGCTTTTGGTCAGCTCAAGGAGAACGCGAGCGACTTAACATACAGGTACGTGAGGCCGGCCGATAATCTTTGCGCGTTTCTTCGCCGTTCCTCAAAGCCAGATATGTAGAATTGTAATCAAGTCATTCGTTCATTGAGAGACATCATGCAAGAGGACCCACGTCGAAGATTTGTATTTGCGTTCTCGATGGAGGGCGCCGCTTATAGCGCATAGTGGTTCACCTGGCCGCGAAACCGATCGAGCGTCCTCGTGTCTTTCCCATTCGGCTTCATTGAGGTAAGTCCAGATCTCTATTGCCACACCAATTTAATGAGTTTTTCCAGCGATCTCCATTCATACCATGGAACTATTTGTGCGACTCATGTACGCCAGCGAAGAGGAGCGCGGACTGGACACGACCATGAAACGCCGGAAGGTTATTGATGCTGGACGACCCGCCCCACTACTACCTTACATGCTCAGGCGTCACGTACAGGGACGGTACGTATTATTTCTGATGTCGGTGGTGCACAAGATCTCCTGCGGTCGAGGGACCCGCGTATGGGAGGTGCGCCAAGTCAAAGATGACGGTACAGAAGACCAAAAACCGCTCGTCCTCAAGGGGACAGCATGGGTAGATTCGTTCGCGCAATCGCGAAGACACTATTTGGAAAGCAGTCAGGAAAGATGCCGAGGAGACCGGCTGCCTTGTCGCCTTCGAGCGATACTTCGTGAAGATCAGAGCGGCAGGTGATGTCTACATTTTGCGGGCAGCAGGATAACACGCACGCCCCCCCGTCGTACGTGGTCGTCCTCCGTCTAAACCGGCCACAACTCCGTTGGGCCATCCAGTAACGCTTGGTAGGAAGTCAGCACAGGGAAACGCAAGTATCTACCGTGTCAACATTGAAGCCTGAGGACCCAGAGGCTGTCAACGCCTTGCCCATGGACGTAGCAAAGAGTCCTGAGGATCACGTGCAGAAGATCCTTCAACACGAACCGAAAGTTCACTATCGAATCGTATTTGAAGAGGTTGGCTGCACCGTCGTGATACAGGCACGCTCTCGGACGCACTTCACGGCAATTGGCCGACGCGTTGGAAGGTGAGTGTGTCATACTCCAACGTCAGCATGCGAGCTTACCACTGGCGAAGGTTTGAAGGTACTCCATCAGTGCAGCTGGGTGCATCGCGACATCAGCACCGGTAACGTCTTAGTCGTCGATGGAGTCGGGAAGCTTACAGACCTAGAATATGCCAAGCGCTGAGAATGACAATACGATGCGCGAGAGTCGTACGGTGCGTAGCCCCTCTCACTCTCCTCGTCGGGTCCATGGTTAACATTGGCTGGGCGGGGTCAACGTATCCTTAGGGTACTCCAGAAACTTCATATCCAACGAGGGTAGACAGACAAGGCTATCTGTATATACCGCCGGGTCTCAAAAAGAACAAAAGCTCCCCGCGGTCACGTGGGAATGAAGTTCTCGCAGTCATTGACGGAACGGAGACCGACAGTTCCCACAACACCGCGCGGACCCTCCGCCACTTCTGGCCCGTCTTCCTCTATTGACGCAAGAAAACCGTACGACCCCGAAGAGTTCCGACACAATCCCCTTCACGATCTGGAATCCATGATGTGGCTTGGAGGCTGGCTGCTCGTGTGTTCCGACTATGAGCGGCCGCGCAGCATCACCTCGGACTCAGAATGGGCCGCGTTTCTGATCGCCAAGCCGAATCCGCGTTCAATCTGTTCGGAGACTACGCAAATCGTTACGAGGTGATGCCTTGGAACTACCAAGAAATTCATGCGAAGCTATTCAAAACAGTGGCCCATTCCCCAAATTTGCGCTGATCGGTACAGAACTGGAGCGCTTCAGGGAACAACTCTACACGCGATACTTCGCAGCGGCGGCAGAGCGTTTCGCGGCCAACAAGCAACCCCCTTTCGCCACCATGGCTAGAGACCTGCACGACGTGTTTGTTGCTGCAGGTCGCCTCAATAAAGCCGTAGAGGTACCTCAAGGCCAACAATAACGATCTGCCGAGATTACCACCCACGACCAATCCCTCGAACTCGGCGCCAGCAAAACCACAGCAGCTAGATGCCAGCACCGCCAGCACCGCAAGCTGCAAGTAGTAACATACCCGCAATATTAGTCGAGTGGATTCAGGACAGCGCACCAGCAAGCGACAGAAGATCAATCTCCGCACCTGCTCAACACGTTCAGCCAGATCGCGATTGCTTCGTAAGACGACGGGAATAGGCGACGGGACAATCCAATCCAGGACCTCAAATTCATCTAGGATACACCCTGTGCATCCTGTACAAAATACTGCAGCCGGCGTAATTAGAATAAAATGCTCTTCGGCTACATCCGCATACTCAAAATGATGATAATCTAGGGGTTCAGGACGCAGACGTGAGTTGCGGACAGACCGGTGTCCGAACGGGCACATGTTGCCTGAGTCTACCTCTGCGCGATGAATCCTTCGCACGGCGTATGATGTAAGCTGTACCCGCCAGCTGCTAGTGTATTCTGCCACGCACATCGATATCTATACATGACGATAGTGGACTGCAAGCGCTCGATGGGCATGAGGCTACGAGGACAAGGATAACACCTTCGCGTCCAGAACCGCCATATTAATCCCAAGCCCAACGATGGGATCGCCCTCGGCGTGCACAGAGACGTGGACCAGAGATGGGGATGGATACGATTGGTCCGGGGAGGGCGAGGGAGTCATGCCCTCGCAATCCTCGAAGTATGCAGGGTCGACGTAGATGCCGAGGCCCGTCAAAGGAAGAGGGCAAGTGACCTCAAGCGTCGGGGTGGGCAGCTGGAGGCCAAGGCCATTGGAACCTTCGGTGCTGCCTGGGGTAGACTGGTCAGTATATGCTGGAGTCCACCTCGTGAAAGTTGACAACTCACTGCTGGCGGCGCTGGCCCAAGGCAAGGTGGAACGCATAACGGACTTGGTCATGATGGATTAATAATTCGGTGGCAATGGGAGTAACAATTCAAGTTTTCTGAGGAGACCTACGTTGACAGGCGACATGATTCTTACGTACGGTTTCAAGCGTTGCGTCTGTTTGTACACGGTCAACAACGTCGGCTGTCCATACCAGGCGTTTCCGCCACGGAAGAGCAAGTCTATATGATCAATAAGAAGGATACAATGTCCGCTTTGGGAGGTATTCGGCGCGGATGCTCGCACAAGAGGTCATCGGAGAGCGGAAGAAAGCAGGATACGCTCGGGTAAAATTTGGCTCCGCGTCGGGAAAACCTATTATGGAAGCGGGGCGTGGGAGCGCGACACACCCGACGCGCGCGACGGGATAAGCGCTTAACCGTCTTCGGCTCACGTTCGAGTTCGAAACACCCATGTTCAAAGTTGCTGGCATTCCATTCAAGGCAATCGACGGTAGAACACCGCTGGAACTATTGCCGGGCAATGTATACAATGCGGTATGTACATACCCTTTACTACTGAGGTCGAAATGAACGCTGTGTTAGATCGCAGCCACTTCCAAGTCTGCTGCAGTGTCTCTGCTACATGTGAAACAACACTGACAAGTATTCAAGGAGTGACCGCGTTATAGACGCCACGATTCTATTCCAGATGATGCTCGCATCAGCAGGGTACGCTCTTTGTCCTGAGTATCCACTCACGATATTCAACTATTACAGCAGCGGTTGAGGGGATTTATTTCTGTCCAAGCGCCCTACCGTCGCAGTGAGTACAGTGTTCCATTGGAAAAAAAGGTGTACAATACTCACGTTCGGCCCAGCAGCCAAGCTGAGTTTGTAAGGCGCCTTGGAGTCAGTCTCTCCGGCCGGATTTCTTCATCGTCAGCAACACAGTCTCCCCGCCCTTGTCCACCCCAACATTGAAGCTGTAATATATCCACCCTCAAAGAAAATCACCCTGGAAAGATGCCTTCACGGTACCGTCACTCCCGACGGAGTAGTCGCGCAAGATGGCACTGATAGCGAAGGGTGCCTTCTTCGTACCAGACGCGTCCTGCGACCACTGGAAGAACAATGAGACCGGCGCGCTCATGCCGACGCCGACAGGGAAGACGACGGTGATCATCTCGTTCTGGGCGTACTCGAACCAGTCGAGCTTGCCGACGAACGTGCGCGCGGACACTGCGGTCGACTGGTCGGAGTAGAAGAGGGGGAGCGTCCAGGGGCCCGATTGCGCGTTGTTCGGGTTGTGCATCGTGACCTCGACGTTGGAGTTGTTGGCCCCGATGGTACCGCGGAAGGTGTGTACCAGCCGAAGGAGAACTCGACGGCAGGGTGCCGTTGCTCGAAGGCTTATCGGCGACGGTGATGGTGCCCGGTGACAGTGGCATTGGCCTTGGGGAACCTGGCTCGTTGACGGTCCATTGCCAGAAGCCCAGACAGGCTGGTTGAAGGCTGAGGGTGCCGGGGCAATCGATGGTGATGCTATCGTTGGAAGCGTAGGAGAGCCAGTCGAATTTTCCGGTGAAGACAAACATGGCGAGTGTTGAATACGACTAGAAGGGGCTTTAAGACTGAAAGCGAATGTGCTGCAGCCTCTGGCCTGGCGGGGCTCCCATATATACTCAACAAGGGCATTTGGCACAGCGCGTCTACCATGGCGGTTTGAAGGCAGTGTGGCAACCCGACTCACAGAGTCACGCGTACAAGCGAGGCAAACGAGCTTTGTGATTCATTCCAAAAACTGCGAGCGGCATTTCCTCAGTCATTAAGTGCCGAACGCTTAAAGATGATTGAATGTTCGCAGGATCGTATCCGACATCTTCTCGTCATTGCGGTCTGTGGCGTTACGTCACACATAATGCGGAGGATGCATTTGGTTGACAGCGAATATTCGGACGTTCACAGCTTTGTCTCGAAGGGCATGCCGATATTCATCGTTGTCAGACTCGATGTGCTCGCAAGATAATTACAAGGCCACCGAGCGATTACCCCATACCCACACAAACTCTGTAACGCGAGCACCAAAGTCAATGTCTTGGACAAATTCCTCGCCAAACCAGAGACGTGCATGCAAAGTGTTAGCCGGTGGGTAGTAGCCTGCGTAACTAAAGGTCAAGGCGAGACGACAAGCAGCTCGATGCGAACCTCATCACATGCGAGGACACGAACTCTTATACACGTAAGTATGCGAGATACTTGTACTTGCAAGGCTGGCAGTATAAACATTCGCACGCTCTCTCTATTCAACTGTGGGATACTACAATTGCATCGAGGACTCCTCTCATCACCGTTTGCGGGGGTCAGTTGATCCACCAAGTCCTCGCTACTACCTCTTAAGTTCCCGTCTCGCCAGCATCACACGATTCACTGCATTGCGTCGACTTTCTCTTGCTCGGATAACGAGTTGACAATTGACATGTCGCATCACAGTTGACTTGATGTGTTCTAGGATGTTTTTCTGAGTGGAGGCTCACGGCTTCCCCGTTCGTTGCACGCCCTCAGAAATCTCGTACAGCAAATCGCTCCTCCACCACTCCTTGAACGGCTCAAGAACTACGCCCTCATCACCAACCTCGACGTGTACGCTCCCTTCCTTCAAATTATACGGTACCAACCTTACTCTCTCCCCCGTCTTAGGCATGCAGCTCTTGATTTTACCCACTGCGCGTGTGACGTCCCCATGCTCAACCAAAATTCGGAGTACATGACGTCAACTGTCCGCAGATGTTCGAATCCAGCAAGCACCTTGTCTCCTCGCGCAAGAATTTCTCTGTAGCGCGTTCGAGGTCGAAGGTTGGGGGTCGTACATGAAGGGGTCCGTCTCGTGCATGCATGCGATGATGAGGTGCTGGACGGACCATGAGAACTCAGAATCGGCTTGTGATGCGGACCGTGGAGTTGGGCAAGTGACAATTGTTAGTGTTGTGTGTTTTGTACATGTTGGTCCGACGATTTCTGAATCAGAGGTGATTCTTGTCGACCACGCGTACGCGTCCTGAAACCATTTCGGCCTATGTTCAATATACGGCGTCCATACGGATAAATATACGACGCACCCTTGTCGTCGTGTATTCGTCTAGCAACAATACACGACTCGGATGTGTCGAAGATGGTCATTACCAGCTTTATGATTGCTTGAAACTCCGTGTTATGTACATTTCTCATACCACAGCACTGGCGTAGGCTCGCTGCTGCGAAGAAGGTGACCTTGTGCTCGATTATCCAGAGACCTCTCCGACGAAGCCATCTCCAGAGACAGAAAACGAGCTCTGCACCTCGGAAGTCCATATGCCCACGTGTCTTCAACTTCTTTCTGGCCGATGGAAGCCTTGTCGCCCTCTACATGCCAGCGAACATTTTCGAGGAAACATACCCCGGAGATCCGCGAAGCTACCCACGAGACGGCATAGGCTCGGGAAGGACGCGAAAGCGATGTTGCGACAGGCGCAAGGTACTTGAGAGTGCGCCCGACGCTATGCTGTTCAGCACCGCGCGGTGTGCATAAAATACCCGACGCGGACAGGCCGTTTAGGGTTCGCGTCGGCCCGCATTTGAAAACACAATGCTTTGAGCGCGGGTAGATTTTGCGCAGCCCAGCAACACACGCCACGTCGGCCGGTCGAAGATGTCAGTCCTCTCGTTCTTCTCGAGCATAAGAGTGATAATATGGTCGCGCAGCACAGCCCGAAATCGGCTATTCGAGGTTATGCAGAGCGCTCGCTAGAATAGACAGGAGTAAAATATAAACTCAGTCTCCGTCGTCGTGCGAAGAGAACTCTATTGCCCTAACCTAGAATAGACAGGAGTAAAATATAAACTACGTTATATCAGAGTCATGTCCGTGTAGGTATAAATGGAGCCGAAGACTAACCTCAGTCTCCGTCGTCGTGCGAAGAGAACTGAGGACTACGAGGCGCCTAAGCGCGGTGGCTTGCAGGCAGCGCGCTTACATAACGAGAACTGTACAGGCGCATCAAACGGGCCTCGTGGCAAGTGAACGTCCGAATAAAGAAAGTGTAGTGTCCATGCCTGATGAACGAAAACAAAGAAATTCAACATCGGCGAGCATAACGTATTCGTGAGGAGTTCGACATCCTGCTGAGTCCACAACGTGAGGCGGCGGAAGAGGAGAGGCCGGATGATATACGCCCAGCGATGGCAGGTTCGTGAGAGCGCAGAGTAAAGGGGTTTGTACGGGCTATGCCATACGTCGTCGCGTCGTGCTTCGAGAATTATGTGATACACGATGACGGCGAGACAGTCGCTGTAACGGTCAGTATATCCATGATAACGATATACCTCGCCTTCTACAACCTCCGGCTCGTCTGGGAAACAAGATTATAACCGTGTTTGAGCAGATATGGGCAGAAATCAACGTACCATATCGAGTAGAGGCGAGTTTGCTTCCCTCGGCATCGCCCTGATTTGACTCCGACGTAAATGACGATGATTCTAGCACGACGAGCGAAGGAGATGCTGAGTTCGTCATGAAAGTCCTACAGAGTTATTCAGTGAAGTATGGGCTAACCGAGTTTTGCAAAGATTCTCGTACTTTATACGGAGAACATGGACGCTGCGGACACGTTCACCGTGGTAGCCTGATCAGCAGACGCGTCGTGGTAAACGCGTCCGAGTCGGTGTCCACGTGGCGTGCACTGCCATCCGAACCCGCCGATACTCAAGACTTCATGTCGGTATATTCAAGCATCCCAACTACATGATCTTGACTGACTACATGGCACATATGGGCCCCCTTTACTGGAACGGCACATTATCCACCCAATGTCCCAGGATTTTCTTCACTAATTCCGGTTGATCGCGAGTCACCTACGTGGAAGCGACCACGTCAATCCTGCCCAATGCGACAGGTAAACAAAGACTTACAAAATGGCCTGCCCCGCCCATGAGCACGTAGGTGAAGTTACCCGCGCCTTCGCCAATGACACGTACGGCGGCGTTTTCGCCCGCCCATGGTACGTCTGGAGCGGCGGAGAACGCAGGTTGGTACTGTGACCGAATGAGCTTGAGCTGTAGGTGAAGGTAAGGTGGTATAGAAGGTTGGGCGAAGGATTGAACGTACTGTAGACAAGACACCTGGCCAGGCGCAGTTTGCGTCAAGCTTATTTGCCGATGTAATCTGTGCCGTTGTCAGAAACGTCCCAATAGACACAGCAGTGGTCACTCACGAAGAAGACGGTAGCCGGCTTTCGGAAGGGGTTCATAGAGCAGATGCGCCTGTTGAACGCTAGTCATCGCTGTAAGCTCCTGAATGTCAACTTTCAAGGCAAAAGTAGACGCACATGTCGCACTCTGCTCTTGAACTCCTTGTTGACCTCAACGTTCACAAACGTGAAATTCGCCTTCTAGCTCACACCGAGCGTTGCCTTGTGTCTCGGGAAGGTTCATGAACTCTTGTGTCCAGACTACCTGTGGTACGCAGTCTTCGATTGAACCGTTGCACTACAATGTGTTTGACGGTGAGCGAGAGCCGAAAGAGTTGAGAATGTGACAACGCAGCCGTGTCTCGATGTTTTCGCAGCTTCGCCCAGGAATCATCTCGGCCGTGAGGCCATTATCACACAGCTCCTCCGCACGCACACGATCTTCGACCGTATCGCTCCGGTACGCAAGCTCGACGGCCTCGAGACAGAACGGCAGGCGCTCGTACGCGGTATCGCAAACGGTTGCGTTGAAGAAGTCCGTGTAGTAGCAACGTTGTTGAAGAATCCAGCGGTTGTGCGACAAGTAATCCTAGTAACGACGTACGTTAGCGTTGAAAGGGGGAGACACGAGTGGAGGAGCCCACCGAGACGGGGTTGGACACCATCATAGCCTCAAAGTTGAGGTGCTTCGCATCGCGCGTGCCGTGGCCATCTACGAGAGCGAGATTTTGTTCGTGTATGACGGTCGCTATGTGGGGGATGTAGACCTAGGAGACACGTTAGGTTTCACCTATACAAGACGAGGCTTATCGCATTACTTACCCCGCCGTAAGAGCCCCCTGCGAGTACCAGCTTGTTCCTAAACCAACCGAGTAAGTTTCTCGTCTACACCTCAACGCGGACACAAGCATACTTGGATAGATGCGGGAAGAGCGACATGAACTCGACGAGGAAATCATACGCGTCGAACGCAGCAGCGCGCGAATTGTTGACATGGGCCCCATACGAAAAGCCGACTCCGATAGGCTGATAGAATGTCAGTACCGTGCTAAAATGTGTTTGTAAAATCAACGTACGTGGTCCAACGCGACGAGGTTATAGTTCTCCGACCAAGCATTGGGATTAGGTACGGTCGTCAAGTTTGCCCCGTGACCTTTGCAGTGGGATTCTGAGGATTCCGGTCAGACCAAATCTCACATGATTGCTGAAACAGACATACGCCCAAGTGAGAGGGTTGGCCATTCCACTTGTCCCAGGTCCTCCGCCGATGGTCAGGCTGCGATCGCAGTCAGTACCGAGAATTTGTTGAATGTGGTACGTACATGACTGGTGCTGTCTCCGGGTTATTCTGAGCCTCAAAATACCTGTGCAACACTATCTTCAGCACCCTTGCGGAGTGAAAGAAAACATCACGCACCAGAAAAACGACTGCTTGGGCGTGTCTTCCGAGCTCTCCCTTGAGGCCAATGTATCCCGAGTGCGATAGTCCACCGACACATAGATCATCGTGAGAGCTGACCATTGGAGTAGAATGGTTACAACTTGTGCCCTCGACTTGTCTGCCTGTCGCTCCTACGAGCTACGTCGCTCAGAGCAAAAAAGCCGGCGGAAAGACCGAGAGCGGCGAGCGCGACGACTGCTACACTTTTGCGAGCCCACGACGGCCCGTCTGGTTTACGACATGAGGAGCCTGCAGTGGCAGGGTGGTGTCCTTGGACTTCGACATTGTCTGTAAGGTGACAGACTCAGCAGACCGGGGGCGGCGGGCCAGCCATTTTGTACCTCGGAGCGTCTGGGGTAGCACATGGACTCGCGCAGTCGTGAGATATGACCATGGTGTTTTCAGGGACGCGCCGAGTCACTCCAACTGGAGCGCGGCGGGAGCGAGGATAGTGCCAAAGTTAAACCACACCAACGCAAGAGCATCCGGCGTTCTTGGAGTCGCAGTGTCGGGAAAGGCGATGGAATTTATGAGGATGTTCTAAGGGGTCCCCATAATGGCGAATTGTAATTCTCCATCTAACCAGTGCATTAAGATGAGTGCTGGCGGAAAGTGTTGAACTGGATAGAATTCATGGTGGACGTTGTGGACAGAGGTGAACAGGGCGCCTTCGAATTAGTCTCCCCGAGGCAGAGCGCCGCCTTCGCCTCCTTGACCCAGAACCTCCACCAGCACCGAGTACCCCCAGAGCCTCTCGAACTCTCGTCACACTTGTCGGGGTCATGGCATTTCTTTAAACGCCATGTATCATGGCATGTTATCTCATCCTAGCTCGAGTGCCCTTGCAACATTGTACATAGGTGTGTAGCGTTATCATCTTCGACCTCGACCAGCTGGTGACTTACCAAAGTGAAGATAAAACCAAATATATCTTTCCAATGTATTTCAATGGCAGCGAGTTTCGCATGTCTGGTTTCAAAGCGGCATTTGGTAACTTGTCGAAGCACTAGGTCGTTGACAGACAACCACGACGTCCTGCTAGATCCCGCTGTGCCGGTGCAGAGCTGAAATCATCTGGCTGATCAGCACCCTGTGGAACCGGTAGAGAGTCCCAAGGTTTTGAGGGCACTGCAACAGTCCTCTCCTCACGAATACCTCGAGTAAACCTTGTACACCGATACCTGGGACGCAAAGCTTCTTAAAGCGACCCGAGGACAAAATGCGGAACGTATGCAACTCAATGTACGCGTACTCCCATTCTAGTTGCCATGAAATCGTGAAGAGTCCAAGGCTACAGCCCAATTCGCCCCGTCAAGGTCGTTTAAATCATGCAAGGAAGGCAGAGGTGAGTCTGCAGTTTTGCTAGCGGTCAGGGGATCGAACCTTAGACTCAACCTGCGTAGATGACTTAGTTTGTACCCAAATGCCAGAACAGTCTATGCAACGATGCGACTACCTTCATTCAACCCCTCCTGAAAGCTTCGCAGCGCGGAGGTCCATCCGCATGTCCCAGCGACGCGTCCGCGAACCGCCGGTGACGACCCCGCGAAATTATGGGGGGGAAACCAGGGGGCCGTTCATGGCGGACGGCAGCTGCGGGTCAAGTTCGATCTACGCCTCCATAACGTGTATTCGGCATGTTTCGATGCAAACGCCATGGCCTTATAAAAGCAGGGACGAAAGCGTTAGAGATGTCCGCAACGGGTGCCTCATCGGTCTGACGACTTCGGTGGAAGTATGGCCTGAGATCACTATTGCGTGCGTACTGTCGGCTAGCTATGCGCCGTCATTTACCTGACCAACCGTGTTCACTGACAGCGTCTGGGGGCTGACGACGGTACTGGGAAGGGGGGCCACAGTTCAGTCTGCGTCATGCCCTTCCATGACGTGGCGGAAGCTGATAATTTATCGTGGTGCAGTTCATCAAACTTGGTCAGTGGATCGCACCTGGCAGTCGGTGAGGGTCCTGCGCTCAGTGCACGCCCGGAAGTACAGACCTCGGAGCCGTTCGGACCTCGCCGACCGAACCCCCGCGTTACCTTGATCGACACACCGGGCTTCGATGACACGCTCAAGAGCGACACGGAAATCCTCAAGCTGATCGCGACGTTCCTAGCAAACTCGTGAGCTCTGCTGGAATATTAAAACGTAACTTCATGCCTAAGGTACCTAATTTCCTGCAGGTACCGCGCGAGAACAAGAAGCTCAGCAGCGGTATCATCTACATGCACCGGATATCCGACATTCGCCTCGGCGGCATCTCAAGGCGCAACTTCAGCATGTTCCGCTCGCTCTGCGGCGACGCCAACGCTCCACAACGTCGTAGTCGCCACGAACATGTGGGGAGCTGAGGTCGACGCCGCCCGCGGTGCGCCAGCGCGAGCACGAGCTCATTACCGACGAACGCGACCTCTTCAAGCCCGTGCTCGACAAGGGCGCGGCGCTCATGCGCCACCTCAACACGACGACTCGACTCCGCGCACGCGATCCTCGGCCGCCTCGTCGCGAACAGCCCGCTGCCGCTGCAGGTCCAGCGACGAGATCGTCGACGAGCACAAGGCCGTCGACCAGACCGCGGCCAGCGAGGAGCTCAAGTCCGAGGAGCTCCGCGAGGCGGAGCAGCGCGCGGAGGAGGCGGCGCGGAAGCAGCGCGAGGAGATGGCGGACTGCGCTGCGTGCGCAGGAGGAGCAGCACGCGAGGGAGCTCGAGGCCCCGCGCCGCGAGCAGACAGCGGCCGAGGAGGCTTGCCTTCGTGCTGAACAGCAGCGTTTGCGTCGCGAGCAGGAGGCGGGAGCGACGCAGGGAAGAGCGGGAGCGCGCAGAGGCGGCCTGTGCTCTTGCGGAGCAGGAGCAGGCGCGAGTGCTGCCGAGGAGGCGATGAGGCGGGGAGCAGCTCAGGCAGCAGCAGGCTCGAGAGGCCGCAGCAGAGCAGGCGCGTGCTGCCGAGGAGGCGAGGCTGGAGCAGCTTAGGCAGCAGCAGGCTTCGAGAGAGTCGGCCGCAGAGCGTGCGGCGAGTCGAGTGTCTCCCTAGGCAGACGTGATAGCGCCACGTGCGATTCTAGTCTCCCGAGGCCAGACCGGATAGCACCACGGCGATTCGGCTGCAGCATGAGGAAAACCCCAGGCGCGAACGTGAGCAACAAAAGAGACGGGCGACTGTCGAATCTTCTAAGTTTTTCCCTCCCCCCGTTATCCAAGCTTATCGCGTGTAGAGTATTGTTCCCATGAAGCATCTCCAGTTCTGCACCAATCAGCGTGATTTGGGGAATGGGCCATGTGTTGAAAGCTCGCATTAATTCTTGGTAGTTCCATGGCATCAACTCGTAACGATTTTGCCGACAAGCAACCAACCCCCTTTCGTTCGCCACCATGGCTGCGAGACCTGCACGACGTAGGTTGCTGCCAGTCGCTCAATGAGAAAGCCGTGAGGTACCTCTAAGGCCAACAATAACGATCTGCCGATTACCACTCACGACCACCCCTCGAAACTCCGCGCCAGCAAAACACCAGCAGCTAGATGGCCACTACCATCAGCACCGCAGCGGTACAAGTAGTATAAACACACCCGCAATATTAGATCGAGTGCGATTCAGGACAGCGCGCAGCAAGCGACAAAAGATCGATACTCCGCACCTCCTCCTCAAACGTCCAGCCAGGGTCGCGATTGCTCTGTGAGACGACGGAAATAGGACGACGGGACAATCCAACCCAGGGCCCCCAAATTCATTTAGGATACACCTGCGCATTTCTGTACAAAATACTGCACGTCGAATAAGTAGAATGCAAGTGCTTTTATTCGACATGCCCTTACTAGGATGAATGTGGCATTCCGTTGGTTACATCCGCAGCGCATACCTCAAAATAATAATGTGAAATCGAGGAGGTTCTTGACCCGATGTAGTCTAGGATGTCATCTCGCCCTGAGCGGAGGCTCACTGCTACAGCTTTCGCCTTATACGAGCCTTCAAATCTCGTACACAGAAGAGTCACTTCTCCACCACGTCCTTTAACTGGACACTCACAGAAACTACATCGCGCTATCTCCAACCTCGACATCCACAGGCCCCCTTCCTTTCGAAATCATACAGTACTAGCTGCTGAAGCCCTGCATTCCAGTGGCTGCGCTGTAAGCCCCCCAGCCATAGTTCGTCTCTCTCATAAACCCTTGCTGCTCTCTCTTTCCACCTCCCGCGTGTTCCTATGTGCCCGCACCCTCAGCCGGTCGGAGGTCCTTGGCGGCTATGCATCCATGGAGAATGTACGCAGATGCTTGTCATAATATCAGGCAAGCCAGTCGTACTGCCTTACGCAAGAATTGATCGCGGGGGCCGGATGGCATTGTCATCGTCCACGTGTGGCCTATGTGGTCTGAGTCTGCCCTCTCCACCCGCGCACCGCCGCGGATAAAATGAGGTGCCTGGACAGCCCATGACGGTTTTGGAATCGACTGGTATGTGGACATGTGGGGGTTGGACAGTGAAAAATGTCAGTGTGAAGTGTGTTCCGTAAACAGTGCTGGATTTTTTGTTTGTTTGTGTGCATCAGACCGCGATTATTATGGACCACGCGTACACATGCGAACAGGAATTTTGAGCCCTATGTTCAATACACGTCATTTCCCCATCAAGCGAGCGGTCTACGACCCGCATCGCAGCCTTTGTATGCATCCTCCGTGTAGGAGTCTGAGCCAACAGGGTACGCGGAGGAACTCATAGATGATGATAGTGAGACGGTCCCTATACCGCTCAGCATAGCCATAATAAAGATATGGCGCATCATCTACATCCTTCGGTTCACCTGGCAGATGAGATTATGTTCGCGATTGGATTGGAAGGGTAAAAATCAACGCACCGTGTTGAGTAGCGAAGGGTTTGCTCTCCCCAGCATCGCCCTTGTTTGACTCAGACGTAAATGACAATGATCCCGGCATGACGAGCCGAGGGTAAGGTGAGTTGGTCGCGAAAGGTCTATGGAGAGATTCAGTGAACTATAGCTAACTAGGCTTGACGGAAAGTTCCATACTTTACACAGACAACATGGACGGTGTGGACACGTTCACGGAAACTGAGAACAGCAGACACCTCGTGGTAAATCAGCGTGGCAAGCGCGTCGGTGTCCACGTCACGTGCACTGTCATCCAAAACCGTCGATACTCATCAAGACTCCACGTCGTTATATTCAAGAATCGAGCACACCAACTACATGATCTTGACTGGCTACATGGTGGATCTGAGCTCCCTTTACTGGAATGGCACAAAATCCACCAGGTGTCCTAGGATTTTTTCCGCTAATTCCGGTTGGTCCCGAGTCACCTGCGTGAACAGCGACAACGTCAATCCTTGCCCAATGCGACAGGCAAGAAATACTTACAAAATGGCCCGCTCTGATCATGAGCAAATAGTTGAAGCTAGCTGCGCCTTCGCTGATGACACGTACGGTGGCGTTTTCACCTATCCATGGTACGTCTGGAGCAGCGGAGAACGCAGGTTGATACTGCAACCGAACGAGTTTAAGCTGTAAGTAAGTGAAGGTGAGGCGATGTGAAAGGCCGGGATGACGGATTAAACGTACCGAGCATGAACGTCTATATCCAAATTTGTTAGCGATGAGCACGCTGGGGTCAGGGATGGACTGAGGGTAGGTGATGGTTAGAATATAACCTGCGACCGTCTGTGTGACAGCCTGTGACATACGGGCGACGCGCGTCTAGAGCTGGGGGCGCGTTTACATATAAACGCCCAACGGTCGGAGCCGTGGAAGGCGATCGGTCCCGATCGCGCCTACGCGCGGTCAGGCCACGTGGCAGCCTAACCGTGCCGTGAGAAATGTTGACGGTCGAATCTCAGGCTTTGTCATCTTCCAGCTTGTTCAACGCACCAACGGGTTCGCAAGTCTGGACCCAGAACGTGAGGCGGGAAGACAAGTATAAGACACGTACCAGCAGCAAGAACGTGATTTGTTGTCCGCAACGCGCTGTAGATTTGTCGCAAGTAGGTACGCGACACTTCACGCCTACGCCCATCCTTGACCAAATCTCCCCACTGACGTATCCCACACATCCCTAACAGAAAGTTTGTCTTGCCATGGTACCAATGGTTTTACATATTACAGGCGGGACGGGAGCACGACTACGCAGTTGAGACTCGTGGATGTAAATCCACACATCGTACTCTCTCGCGAGACGACCCCCCGGCGATGCGTGCGTGCGCGTCCGTATCCGTATGCAACACGACGTGGAACGCGATCACGAGAAGCTACATCTTCCGCCGACTGACGTTTCGCGTCCTGCACGCGTGAGTGAGCAACTTCGGGAGAACTACGAAACAGTGGTCTTCGTTCGGGGCAAATACAACATCCAATACGTGGTGCCCACTGCGTACGCGAGCTGCATATTGGTAACACTCCCCTATGCCCCGCCGGACCTATCGTGAGAGTATGCCCATGGATCGGCGCACAAATAACGCTTGGGCACTACCAGGCCTACTACCCGTGGTACAACGTTACGCTTCGAACGGCTCTCCGACGCCGCGGAGTACTGCGACAGCTCCAAGTTCTTCGTAAAATGGGCTTCCAGAACTTTACATCGTGTCAAAAAAACTCATCATCGACGACGGCCTCAGGCCTCAACAATGCCCACATCGTTCCGCTCGTTCGCGCGTGTGCTTTTGCCACAACGTCGACGAATTCGTCGTTTGCGGCCTACTACCCCCTCATCGGTGAACCTCTGTCACCCGCGCCGACCACGTCTACATAAGGTCCGCCCAGATTCACGCAAACTATCCATCAGCTTCGCCGTCCAGCCCGTGCACACACATTGATGCGCGACTTCCTGGTAGGTCCTGGTTCGTGCGTTCAGAGGCACATCGCCACAGTCCGCTTTCTCCTACCTACACCTCGCCGCAACCGTGTTCTCAAAGATGCTGAGGCTATCACACACCAACGCTCGCATCGCGTGGGGCCGAACCTCCAACATCTCTCACAATCAACGCTTCAGAGCTTATTCAAATCGGAATGGGAATATGAGCGTGAGACTGCCCTTCTCTTCGTCGGCCCCGTCTTCTCACACTATAACCGATTTCTCATAGGTATACAACGTCACATCAACATTGGCCCATGTCGAAAACTTCAATCCCTCTCTCTCGAACCGACGTGCTCAGCACTGACCGGGTTCCTAGGCTGTCGTTCCGACCCCACCCAGCAGCTCCGGAGCTCCGGACACTAACTTTCCATATCTCTACCAGGGGTTGCTCTTTCCAACCGCGTATCGCACCAGCTCACAACCTCGATTGGCTCGCTTCGCAGGTCGAAGGAGAGAGGTTCAAGGAGGTGAACGGAGTGGTAAAGTGTTTACACACGATGAAGATTCAATTGATGGAGAGGCTTTGGAAGCGGGGCTGAGGGGGTAATTTCAGTCAAGCTGGATGCCAAGGGGACGATACAGGTTTCTAACCCTTGAACGATCTCAATTACTGCTCGCGATCAATCCTAACCACCTGGTCATCGCTACACAACATGTAGTGCACCGATGTGGCATGGTACACACAGTCACGAATATGTATATTATAAGTGTGGAATTTTTGTAATAGTAGGGAAACGAATGGCGCCTCCCGTGCTCGGCATCGTGAGTGCGAGATAATCACCCTCGTTATGCCCACGCGCGGCTTGAGATAATGTGTTCCTCCTTTTTAAAATTGGGAGCAACCTGGCCCTTGTTTCATGACGTGGCCGATGTTCTTTCTCGGCAGGACGCCTTGCGTGGTTCGTATTGGCTCGAAAGTCCGGGCATGTGCACCAGCGGGGACGGCCCTGGAGACATCTGTTGTAAGCCGAGATCACGCAAAAGAACAATGAAAAGAGAAAATTCAGTCCCCGATACGAGCCTGGTGTACCGTGTGAGTTAATTTCCATTGTTCCATTGCCCGCCTGGAGTGGTAGGCTGGTGAAGGAATTGTGGTCGCAGTGCACGAGCGTAGAAGCGCCCAAGATGCGATCACAGATTGCCACCGATGATCATTTCCTATCAACCGCATTTGGAGGCAGGCAGGTTTAACTTGCCCTCGCTCCCTTTCTGCCTCCCCTTTGGCCACCTGTGTCGAGCATCCTCCACGTTTTTTCTCTGTACACGTTGCAATCTGAAACCAACCCATGGAATATAATATACAAGCCTTTGAGCGTGCCCAAATCCCCCACGTCTCCCCTCATCATCATGCAGGATGAGCTTAATAAACGTCGCCGCTGTCCAAGAAAGTTTGGCCAAGTCTGCCTCACGCAATTTCCCCTTGCTGAATCTCCTTTCACGCAAAGAGGTCTCCTTGCTTCAATACGTATCCCTGCAAGCTTCTCTACTGGACAAAATCCTACTTGGTGCTCTGAAGCAAAACGAAGACGCAGTCTGTCTTCTCAAATTAAGAGTCTTGAAACGAGACTGTCCTCCATGCTGGACTCAAGCTTCCGTCGATTTCTTTCTCACGAAGGACGGAATCCTACGAATCCTCTCGCTGAAGGTCTTGACATATCCGAAGACAATCAAAGCAGCTTATCAAACAACGGCGACTTAGTCTCCCGCCCCAACAACCTGAACCCTAAAAGTATCCTCTAGGCTGGAAAGCCTTCGAACGCAGTCCCTCTGCGGACAAGTCAAAACAAGGAGAAACGAGATCTTCAACAAGATTGAGGGTATCGTCGAAGCTATTAAGGCTGCATCTGACTCGACAGCGAAGATTACCCTTGACGTCATGTGCAATCCATGGACCGTGTTCCCCATCCCAACTACACGCGACAACAACACGAAACCCGACTGCTACGGTGTCCTGCGGACGATCGACATAGAGCAGAGAAAAACTGTCAAAGGGACACCGGAAGCCGTATTGGTTCAAAATCGGTGTACCGGGCGGGCGAGTTTTAAGAAGGAGACGGAAGGATGAAGTTCAGGTGAGTCCCTTTGACCAAACAAATTTATGCATTCACAGCATACGATCAATCGGCAATTCGCGGCCATTCTGATTCTTTTCTTCCACGTGGACTTGCTAGAATTGGACTCAAATTCTATGGTCCCTGAACTACATTATGTGCAAGATGACCCATGCAAGACGTTTTGTTGTTTGCATTCACCGAAATCGAAGACGCCAACATGCGAAAGATCTGGGTCGCTAGCCGCTCCGACGTACTTACTTGTGTATCACTTCCGTTCAACTTCATTGAGGTGATATAGCATCATTTTTTGTCCATTTTTCCAAATTCGGGACTCATATGCCCCTAGCGATACCGATCAAAACACGATCGAGTTCTTTCTACGAATTGTGTACGCCAACGAAGACCAGCTCGGGTGGGACCCACAAACGACCATCGAGCGGCTCCCCAGAGCAAGTCCGAGCGAGCCATTCCAGTACAACATCAAGTGCTCGGACGCTACAGTACAGGACGGTTCGACTTATCTCCGACCTCGGCGCAGAGGCTCTCCGTGGCCGCGGCACTCGCGTATGGGAAGTCCGCAAGGTCGACGACGAACGACAACGTAGACTCGAAGTCTTTAGTACTCAAGGATGCGTGGGTGGACTCAGACCGCCAGCGGGAGCATATCATCCTTGAAAAGTTCGCGAGGCGGCCACCGAGAAGGGACTCCTAGAGGGTTTCGAGCGACACTTCATGAAAGTTTTTTTGAAGATCAGGGGCTGCCGCGGCGATGTCCGTATTGGCGAAAACGTCGACCATACACATGACCTTATCCTACGAGGACGCTCGCGAGACGAGGGATCCAAGGGACACTTGAATGTTCGGGTCGTACCAACGGCCCAAGCCGAGTCAAGCTCCGACGCGCAACCGTCGGCGTCATCGTGAACAATCAGTCCAAAATCTCAGGCGCAGTCTGGACCGACAGGGGTGAAGAAACTACCCGGGGACGCAGCTAAGAAAGTGCTTCAGTATCATGCGAAGGTTCACTATCGTATCGTTTTTCGAGGAACTTGGATGCACCATTGCCGAGATGAACACGCTCTCTCCGGCTCGCTTGAAGCCCTGGTCGATGCGGTAAAAGGTGAGAGTATACTCTATCTGCGTACAGTGTCATTGGGCTTAAGTATCGGACAGGCTTGGTAGATACTTCACCAATGCGGCTGGGGTACATCGTGACATCAGCACCGAGCAATATTCTCGTGGTCAACAGGGAGTGGGAAAGCTCTCCCGATCTCGATATACGCTAAAACGGGAGGATGATCTTGAGCAACACGGACTAATCGTACGGTGCGCATGGAACAGAATTTGCTCTAGACAATTGTCATGTGCGGAGACTGATTCTCGAAGGCGCATAGGGCACCCCGGGACTTTATGGCCACGCTGAAGTACAAAATCAACGTTACATTTACAGGACCCGATCGCCTCGAAGGGAAAATGAATCGCCTCAAGGGGGAAAGGGGCGGAAACCTCGCGTACCGGCACTCCAGTGACCCTTATTGCTCCCATCCGACAATACAAGAGCACAAGAAAAGGCAGTAGGTAGGACACCTTCGGAGACATTGCTAAATGTCCGAGCGGATGAGTGGGTGCGCACAGCCTCAAGCGGGTTTCCCTCGTTTCCGACACGTTCGACCGTCGTCAACGCCGTGTCCAACGCCCTGGCGATGCAAAAACCTTACGATGCGAAGGGAATTCAGACACAAAAACCCCTACACGACTTGGAATCCGTCTTGTAGGGTAGCAGTATGGGCTTCTCAGTGTGCTCAAAAACACGAAAATCGGCTGAAGAACTCTGGGACGAAGGACTGGATTATGCACTTAGAAGACCAAGGGCCCGTCGCATATACAATCTCTTTCCGCGACTATAGGCATACCGAATGGTAGTGATCAGTGGGGAGGACGATTTTCTCGAAAGCTTCGAAACACGTTTATACTTCATCAAGTCGGGGCCGTTGCGGACGAACTGAACGTTTTCAGTGCACTACCTTCACCAGCAGTCTACTATACTCCGGCGGTAAAAGGTGTGCGCTTCACATCACGCCACAGTCGCAGCCGGGAAATCCATTCGCCACCATGTGCGGGGCTTTGTACGATCCCTGGTATCGGCTCTCAACGGAGGGCGTTTTATATTTGAGAGAGCTTTTTCAATTGATCTGCAAATCGACGAGCCCTTCTGGAACGCAGAAGTGCACGAGCGCGGGCCCAATGCCAAAGTGCGAAGTGGTCCAGAGCAAAACAGCCTCTCATGCGCTAAGCGGAAGCGCACCGTTCCGAAGTCCGCGAATATGGAAACGCAGGGACACAGCGACAAAACGTCAAAGGATTGGAGTAGCCCTATAACCGGACGCCCGCAAGACTCGACATCGATGACTAGATCAGGCTAAGCAACAGCCGCAGGAGGAAGTAGATGCCGTTGTGACGGTGTAGCTGCCCCCTAGCCCAATCCTCCGTAGTGTTAGAACCACGCTCTTGAACGAACGTTTTTTTTCTTGACGTCTATCAGTATAAATCTCTGTATATATCTTGTGCACAATCAATACACGCGAACTCAGTGTACGACTCAAACTCAGATAACTGGTTGGAGCTAATTCAATCGACGCCTCAAACCTTCCATGAGGGGGAGCTATGTCGAGAACAACTACGCATCGCTGTAGGATGGGCACAGAGAAAGAGGAAGCGTTCTAGGTCGCGCCATCAAAACAGGGTTGAAAGAACCGCATAGTACTTAGGGGGAGTCATGGTGTCCGCTTGGTTGCTATTATGGAATAACTGAGCGCATATTTCTACAGACATTAAGTCGGTCATATAGCATGAGCCCGCTCGGAGATGAACGCAACGCGCAGGTTATGGGCCAGCCTTTCGAGTATGGGTATCGAATTTTACGGTCTTTGACTGGAGGACTTACTCAACACAAACATGTTGTCTCGTCGTTGTATGGAGCGAGGGTTCAACATTTAGTCCCAGCCGCAGGCAAGTCGTAAGAGCGAGTGTCAGAAACATGTATTTTGATCAAGACAAGAGCATTCAAAGATAACTAGTGTGCGCGTAGTTGTAATGTAACGATCCCCCATCGTGATCTCCCGAGTATGTCGACGGTCTATACTCACACTTTACAAGCTATTACTCAAGTCATCGCATAACGTACGCGTATAACGTGATCTTGTACTCTCTCCCTGAACTCATCGTACCCTGACCTTCAGGGGGTGAATTCACCCCCTGACGGTTTTTGTTGAATTTGCCAGCTACACTCTTCACCGCCTACCCACCGCCAGCGCTCTCGATGGCCCACCGAGCCAAGCAGTCTCCTGATGACCTTCTACACCCATTCCCACCAGTCATCCCCTCCGCCTAGACGATGCGCCTTTTCGCGTTGTACTGTAATTCGCAGGGTTTGTCCCATGCGTTGTACACCTTCGGGGCGGAACTCCTTCTTCTGCGCCTTTGAGCGCGTCCGGCCGCCCCCGCGGCCTGTACGCGTCCTGCGACCAGCTTGGCCCTGCTGGTCCGGGTTGAACATGCCATTATGAGCATGCCACCGAGCGTAGGCAGAAGACCGCCACCAAAGTTCGCCAGGCCGCCGCCTGCGCCGTCGACGTTCGCGTTGGCAAGGAAGTAGCCCGCGGCGGCGCCGAGGGTAGAGAGGATGAAGCCCCATTTGACGAAACGCAAATGCGGTGCGGATCATCCAGCCCGTCGTGCGGTAGAAAGCTCACGAGGGCGAGATACGCGGCGAGAAGAGTTATGAGCGGCTGGTAGGACCTGCTGCACATCGAGTTAGAAGGGCGAGTTGGAGAGTAGGGTGCGGACAAGGACGAAGAGCGAGGAGCCTAGTGAGTATGTATGTGTGAGGAGTGTCTCGGCAATATCGTATAGCTGAGGCGGAAGGTGTGCAGAGAGGTAGTCGAGCAGTGGGTTAAACAGCTCTGGAAGTCCTGCGTTCTCCATGGTTCGTGGCCGTCAACGTGTAAGTCTGGCGTCCTGAACGACCTTTGTTGAACTCGCCGGCTACACCCCGACTTTCGACGCCGCGCCCACCGAGCCGAGCATGTCGCCAGTGACCTTCTTACATGCTCCCACCGTCACATCCTTCGCCTTGGTGATTACTCCTGTTTGGCACTGTACCACACCACACCGCGGTGTTTGTCCCACGAGTCGTGCGCCTTCGGGCAGTCCTTCTTCGCGTCTTTTGAGCGCGCTCGGCCCGCCGACGCCTGTATGCGTACTGCGAGAGCTTGGTCCTTCTAGTCGAGATCAAATGGGTTGGCACGGAAGTAGCCCGTGGCAGCACCGAGGGTGGGGAGAATGAAGCCCCGCTTGGCCCGGACAAATGCGAACGTGGTGCTAATCGTTGAGCCCGTCGTACGGTAGAACCTCACGAGTGCGAGATGCGTGGCGAGCAGGTTCATGAATGTTGGTGGGTCCTGCGGCGCATCAAGTTGACAGCGCGAGCTGGAAAGCAGAATTCATAAGGGTGAAGAGCTCGCTGAGTATGCGTGTGTGAGGAGTGTCACGGCGACGCGACGGTCTCGTGGAAGGCGGGAGAAATGAGTCGCTTTCTCGAGAGACGTTTGACCTGTAGCCATGTCCGGTTGTGTTTTCGGAACGCGACTAGACAACCCTTTTGCCCGCTGAGTGAGTAATCGCGGTCGCGCGCGCTCAAAATGTTGACACATGCGATCACAGATTGTACACCTCAACCTCGTTGTTATGATGGCCATCAAACCTGTCATGCGCCCCCCGTATGACGGGTTTGTTCGCGCCTGAAACCTCGGATTCCCTCACACTGCGTGTTAAACAACGCACTACAGGTAATTCCATCCCTTGCAAGTCTTTTATCCTCGTCGCCGGCCGTCTCCGACGCTTGATCAGGGCGCTGACCAGGGCGCTGACTGGGCGCAAGGGCGCTGTCCCTCCCATCAAACGGCGATTGTCGCGCCGTCCCCTACCTTTCTGGGCGTCGGCAGCGTCTCCGCATCGCTCCTCGCTGTCTGATCGAGCTCCGCCGTTGGTCTCCCGCGCACCCCTGTCACTATCTCAACTGTCCCGCCACCGTTTTTCGCTTCATTTTTTGGTATTTATGTTAGCACTGATTTGAATAGAACAGGAGAAGGTAGATAGAGGGTGGGAGAGAAGAGGAACGCAGAGAGACGGCGAGGACGGTGAGGAGAGGTCAAGGGATCGCCGGGCGCTGATGCGCTGCGGATGCTGCGCCCACAAGTTCCAGCGCCTCGCGTCATCCGCCCTGCGATATGATGACATCATCCCTCCCTCCACGCCATTCTGGCCGCCTTTCCTCAAGTCCCGCCGAGTTTATTACCTAAATAGATATCTTGTGATATGTTATATATGATTGTTAGAAGTATAAATGTGAGATAAATAGTCCTTCCCACCGCTTGATTGTGACAATAAGTGATAATATACCATTGACTGATGTATCTTGAGCATTATTTTCGCTCTGGTGTGTTTCCATTGCATGAATGAGCGTTCATTACGCTGCAGTTACGCTAAATACTACCTTATACAGTACATAGAAGAGCTAATACTCTTTAAAGTCGCTAGAAGCATGTGAGACAGCCCTGTGAGCATGCCTGAGAATGAGTGTCCAGGAACAGCACCTACAGTGGTCCCTGCGTTTCGTTTATTGTGCCATAGTATGTACTAGATAGTAGGAGTGTAATTGATAGCATATTGGGGTGTGGAATCAATTCTACACACTTCAGGAGCGGTCACATTATGGGTATAACATGTTGGATTTTCGCTCAATTAAACGGGTATTGATGCTCTTATATACCTGATATCACGTCCCCCTTGATTTGCAGTATTGTAGGACTCTGTGGTACCACCCCGATGGCTGCACTTTCCTCCGATCTCCAGAGCGCTTAGCGCGGGAAAGCGTCGAAATTGTCAGGAACACCGTGAAGACATTAGATTTAGGCAAAGATAATGTCATTTTCGGAATCCGCGACCACAAAAACCCCCAAGATCAAGTTCTGGATGTCCCAATCATCCTGCAAGCCGCACTTTTTGTGCATGAGGAAGTCCCGAAAGTGGGTAGGAGGGCACACATAAACACTACCTACAATCCGAGCAAGATCATGCACACACCATGGTTTGTAGGAGATGATTGGGACATCCAAAACTCAGTCCTGGGGGTTTTTCTTGGTCGCTGATTCCGAATAAAATAGTATCTTTGCGTGAATCTAACGTCTTCATGTCATACCTGACGATTTCGACGTTTTCCCGCGCTAAGCGCCCTAGGGGATCGGACAAAGGTGCAGGCATCGGGGTGGCAGCACAAAGCTCTGTGATAGTGTGCATTAGAGGGACGTTATATCTAGTGTAATTGGAGCATGACTACATGATCAAATGAGCGAAAATCGAACATGTTATGCCCATAATGTGACCGCTCCTGAAGTGTGTAGAATTGATTCCACATCCCAATATGCTGTTAATTACACTCCTACTATATATAGTACATGCTATGGTAGAATAAGCGAAAGGCAGGGACTACTGTAGGTGCTGTTCCTGGACCTTCCTTTTCAGTCATGTTCACACAGCTGCCTCACTTGCTTCGGGCGGTCTAAGCGGTAGTAGCTCTCCCATATGCTATATACAGCAGTATATACACTATTCATAATCAACAGCTGCGGAATATACAGAAGGGGGATACATTATAAATGAGAGAATGTTAAAAAAGCGTCAGCCAAGGGATTATAAACCAGTTTTTATCACAATTAAGCGGCGGGAAGGGCTATTTATGTCATGTTTATATTTCAAGCTACCATACAACATAGTATTTAAACACCTCCTAGCATCATAGAATGAGCGGGGACCGTAAGAGAGAGCGGCCAGAACAACGGGGAGGGTTGCGATTATGTCATCATATCGCAGGGCGGATGACGCGAGGCGCTGGGACTTGTGGCGCAACGGCGCATCAGCGCCGGGCGCTCCCGCGTTCCTCCCTCTCGCCGTCCCTCTCGCCGTCCTCTTCGTCCCTTATCGTCCCTCCCCTCTCTCGCCCTCTAGGCACCCTCTAGTACCCCTCCTAGGGTGGTATCAGCATAAATGTCAAGAAATGAAGCGAAACGGTGGCGGGACAGTGGAGATAGCGACAGGGTGCGCGGGGAGACAACGGCGGAGCTCGATCAGACAGCGAGGAGCGATGCGGAGACGCTGCCGACGCCCAGAAAGGTAGGGGACGGCGCGACATCGCCGTTTGATGGGCAGGGACAGCGCCCTTGCGCCCAGTCAGACGCCCTGGTCAGCGCCCCTGATCAAGCGTCGGAGACGGCCGGCGACGAGGATAAAAGACTTGCAAGGGGATGGAATTACCTGTAGTGCGTTGTTTAACAAGCAACACGCAGTGTGAGGGAATCCGAGGTTTCAGGCGAACAAACCCGTCATACGGGGGGGCGCATGACAGGCTTGATGGCCATCATAACAACGAGGTTGAGGTGAGATTGTATCGTGATCGCATTGTGTCAACCGCATTTGGAAGGCAAGTTCAATCTTCCTCTCTCTCTTCCACATTCTCCCTTCGGCCACCCTTACTGCTTCCTACACGTTTGCATCCGCACACGCTGCATAATCAATCACTCCTGGGTCTGTAGTGATAGGATGGAGAGTGTGTGCCCAATCTCTCACATCTCGCATCAACAGTACGCTCACGAAATCCCGCTCGCTCAGCTTCTTCTGATTTTTTGTCAAAACTGAACTCCCTCTGACTCAGGAGACCTCTCACGAAGGGCCTTCCTCTTCTGGGGTGCTGACATTTCCAGCCGTGGGAGGTAGTGCGCTGCAAGATCTCGATGAGGCCGTCGTGCAGCTTCCCGTCGATTTTTTCACGGGTGACACCGGTATCCTACCTCCTCTCCACCACGCACACTGAACATCCAGAGAACAATCAAGTTATTGAAGGAGGAAGACACTCTATCTTGCAAGCTTGAAATCTCTCTCAATCCCAACAACCCCCGACCCCCAGCCCAAACATAGAAGCCCCAAACTCCTCACCCTGGCGGTGGGGCCCCTAAGTTGCCCCGCGATCCTTCTGAACCTGGTGTAGACAAGAATGGTGTCTTCCTAGGGATTGGAGTCATTTGTGGGCTCAGTTATAAAAGCATATCGACCACAAATGACACCAAGCCCACTCTCGATTTCTCATGCAACCCTGACTGGATACCCGTCGCCAGTACGCGTGACTCCAACGAGACCCACCCCCCCGACTACTACGGTGTACTGAGCGTGCCCCCCGAACCAGCTGAGACCTCCGATGGCCATGAGAAGCCGTATTGGCACAACATTGGTGTACTGGGCGAGTTCAAGAAGAAGGCATCACACGACGTCGAGGTGAGTGTACTCCACGGATCGCTATCTGGGGCTCGTGGGGGAATTTATGGCCTTTCTAATTGTTTTATTCTTCAGAACTGGGCCCAGACATTATGTTCGCTGAGATATATCATGCAGGAAGATCCCCGAAGACGTTTTGGTGTTCGCATTCAGTATCGAAGACACCACCATGCGGATTTGGTCGCAAGTCGGTCCGATGTACTTGTGTCACTCCCGTTCAATTTCATCGAGGTAAGAGTACATTGTATTTACCTTGCATCCTTCTCTTCTTGCTAACATGTACATAGCGATACGACTACACGATCGAGTTTTTTCCTCCGACTGATGTACGCCAGCACGAGGCGGAACTCGGATGGGACACCACCATGAGACGTCTGGAGAGACGAGACACGAGCGAGCCATTTCAATACCGTATTGAATGCGCCAATGTGGTGTACAAGACGGTGCGTATAATCTCCGACATTGGTGCCGAAACTCTTCGTTAGCCGTGGGACGATTCGCGTCTGGGAGGTACGGAAAGTCAACGACGACGGCAGCGAAGATAAAAAAGCCCCCTAGTCTCTCAAGGACAGCCTTGGGTTGACTCCTTTCTCGAAAACGCCGAGCGGAAAACGTTATTCTGCAAGCAGCTCCGGGAAGATGCCCGAGAAGCAGGGACTGCCTGTGCTGGAAGGCTTATTTCGAGCGACATTTCATCAAGATGTAGGGCTGCCGGCGATGTCTACAGCCGGGCGAAAACATCGAACAACCGGAAAGCGCCGAGGATACACCATGGCCACATAGGGGGGACTAGATGGAAGATTAGTAAGTGAGGCAACACATCGCTCCCAAGACGAGGTGGAACCAAGATAGGTAACCTCGAATGTGTCGGGTTAAAGCTCGTTGCATCTTGAGTCTGGGTCACCCGCATAACTTGGGGGGGAGTACTTTGGGTGCGGTAGAGCCGATTCCGGGACCCAAACACCAAATGGGTATAACTGAGATCCCACGAAAAATGGGATCTGAGTCACCATACTAGTGTGGCCGGCCAATGAAGTCAGTGGGCAGATCTGGTGTCAAGGCATATTTGGATATTTGAGAAAACCCATGGGTATTCATAGATTTGCTTATATAATACTTGTATGCATGGTCCTTTTTAAGTATACAGCCTATGCCATTTATCATATCATATATGTATATAACATGTCATACATACCTCACTACAGGCCATGTCAGCCTTTATCTTAAGCATTTCTGACAGGTAGAGACCCGTGACCCGGACTCATAAGACTCGGACTCGTTGGGTCACCGGTGGGGGGGATTCTGTGCCCAAATACCCGGCGTGGATCTGAGTCAGGCCTTAGGAATGCCACTGACGAAAAGCCGCGGTACGGATCCGAGTCGATCCGCAGGTAGACTCGTGCAGAGCTTTAGTTCGGTCGTACCACCACAGACAAGCCGAGCGAAGTCCCAGTACGCACACGTCTTGTTGTAGGCCAGCAGCTCAAGTCTCAAGCCCGGTTTGTGAGTCGATCGGGGAGAAGAACCTGCCCCAGGACGTGACTCAGAAAGCGAGTGCAGTATCACAGCAAGGTTCATTATCGCATCGTGTTCGAGGAACTTGGACGTACCATTACCGAGATGGAAACGCTCTCAAGCTCACTTGAAGCCCTGATTGGTGCAGTCGAAGGTGAGAATATTATCTATCTGTGTGCAGTATGACTGGACTCATGAATGGAACAGGCTTGAGAATACTCCACCAATGCGGTTGGGTACATCATGACATCAGTACTCAAGCAATATTCTTGTGGTCAACGGAGTGGGAAAGCTCTCCGATCTCGAATACGCTAACCGGGAGGCAGACCTTGAGCAACACGGACTTCGTACGGGGTGCGCAGAACACATTTGCTCTAGACAGCTATCATATGTGGGAGCTTATTCCTGAAGTAACTACAGCCTCTACTTCATCAAGTCCGGACCGTTGCGAACGAACTGAGAACAATTTCAGGCGCGCATCGTCTCTTCTACCTGCAGTACTTCGCAGCGGAAAGTGTGCGCTTCACCGCCACGTCGCAGCCTCCATTCGCCACCATGTGTGGGGCTTTGTACGATTCCCTGGTATCGGCTCTCAAACGAAGGTGTCTTATATTTGAGAGAGAGCGCACTCGATCTACATGTCGACGAGTCCTTCTGGAAACGTAGAGCAAGCGCGGGCCCAATTGCCAGAATCAGAAGCGGTTCAGAGCGACACGTCTGCTAGTAGGAAGCGCAGTCCCGAAGCCGCGAAGATGAAGCTCAGGGAAGACTACTGCCACAAACGTCAAAGGATTGGTGATGTAGCTGGCAATTCTTTATCTTCCACAGGACCTTCAAGGGTGCCTCACAGGCCCGGGTGACTCGGTCGATGGCCCGGACGCAACAGTTACAGCAGGAGTAGGTGCCATTGTAACGTAGTTAAACTCCTTCGGCAGTACAAGAACTCTCTCGTTTGCGTTGCTTTTTCTCGATGTCTCTGTATCAGTACATCTTCCGCACAACGAATACACACAAAATTAGGGTACGAAAAGAATTTTTGCCCAAAGACTACAATGGTCTCGAATCATGTGCAGTGGAGTAGTAAAAGACAAAAGATTGATTGAGCGGAGGGAGGGTGATAGCGACGAAGTCGGGCTTGTACTCGACACGCTGGACCATGGGTATCTTGAGCAGAGCGCTGATAGATGGCCTCGAAGCTGTCGCGAAAATAAGGGTAGCTTAGAAGCTGACATCAGGGAATTAAATAACATTGTATGATTGCTTATCAGGGATATGCGCTGAGGGACTCAAGTGTAATCACTAGACTCGGGCGTTTGGCCAGAAAGTTCGATGTGAATGAACATATCCTTGTTGCGCGACAAAAATTCTCTGGCGTTTTAAAGCTGGAAAGCACAGTCGGCCAACGCTTATCAAGAGCGATGCTGGTACTCACGATGCGAGCAAAGAGTTTATGTATACTAGATCACTCGAGTCAACATGCAGGAGTGAGCAAAAGAGGTGGAATACTTGGCTCACGTTCGCTCAAAGGGGAAACCAAAACTGGGCACGATAATTGAGCCATTGGCCATTGTCACCGTCATAGAAAGTGATGCACCAGCTATGAATATATAGTTATCTGGCATCAGGGAATACTGGCCGCTGTGAGACGGCGCATCATCCGGTGAATAAATCTGCGCAACTTACTAGAACAAGAGTGGCTATATAGCAACGACGCCGGTAAATCATGAGCTCGCCATTCGTATTCGGGTGATAGCGACCCACCAAGTGGCAAGACCGGTATTGATGGTATAAGAGGTCAATTTATTCAGTATGTTGTCGCTGAACCGCGGTTGAGAGAGCTGGTAGACATTGACGCGCTGACGGGACTCACGTGCTTTGACATTTGTTCCTCATCGTCGAGAATAACCAGATCAAACAAGCAGTAATCGACACGTCCATCAAAACGATCATCGAGAAGGTCGTATAGTACATGAACTGACAACGAGTGAGTAACATGCAGGCAACACAGGTGGACTGGTGGTATCATAAAGTGTAGAACTCACAGATATTTTCTGAAATTGCTCGAGGGTCCTCAGGAAAAAGCTAGATGAGACGTCATTCGTGTGACCTTGGGAGGATCAATGACGAGCATACATCCATACCCCAGAGCTTCATAAAAAAATAAACACCAGGCGAGTCATTCTCTTGATCACAGACGCACCTAGTGTGATTCCTGTCGAACGCGAGTCAGCTACGACACCGCAGAAGGTGAAAAGGCATACCAAGCAACACCACATTCAGTAGCGCCTGCGGGTACAACAGTCAAATACAAGGGATAGTCGACAGCGTGGAACGTACCATGAGGCCATGTTAAACAACTGTTTTTTGTTGCTCACTAGAGTAAGAACTTGTCAACGTTATTCGAAGCAGCGTGCTGATCCATACATTTCCATATGCGATGTATGAAGCATCTGTCGAAGTCTATGTAAGCGACGAAGATTGTGAGACTGAGCGTAAGTAGTCACTCACCCTCTAACGACAGCGTCCACTCAGAGTCTATAAACTAATCTTATTCTACATTTAAATGAAAATTTATGAGGACGACGTACGGAGACCAATAGGAGTGCCTATCGCGTAGGTAACGCATGAGTACTAGCCTTGCGAGCCGGGTTTTTATCAAGCAGCGCACCTTGATACTCCTGGTACAGACAAGATCAGCGAGGATTTACATCGAGAATCTCGGGGGGACGCAAGCACCAGACAATGGAGGCAATATTTATTGCGTTCCCAAAGTTTTGTATCGTATACCTGTGTTGAAGATCAGCTGAGAGTGCGTGGATTTTGGACGGTGCAATAACGCACCAGTATAAGGTAGTTGTGAAAAAAAATCAAGGCCGTGTGAAGTGTCGCCAGTATCCTGCATTTGGTCAGCTCCATAAAATCGTGTGATGTCAGTCTTCTTCATCCAGATACACACCACAGGAGACCTATCTGGAACACCCCATACGCCATAGATTCTTCAGACGCATCTGTCTGTCGAGCAGGTACAGCCTCTCTTACCGAGCCCCCGAATGACAACGCCATCCCTCGACACCTCTGGTGTTGTGTGTGTTTGAAAAAAACGTGAAAATGACAAAGACTGTGAGCACGCGACGTGGCCGTAAAGTCTACAGCAGGACAGCAACGTTGCATGAGTGTGCGGTATAGGGCACTAATGTGTGCACGTACATTGCATCGGCAAGTCCGCCAAGTAACGCAGCACCGAGGGTGCTGCCCAAGGTCTGATCGACAATCATCTGGGAGAGAGGGACTGAGGGCTTTCGCAGCAAAGGTCTCACCGGGAGCCACAATAGGGGGCCTTTGATGTCGTGAGCTATAAGAATAGCTCAGATTAGCAGCACATCCGAGAGGAGCAAACGTACTTCAGTCTTTGCACATCCCGCAATCTCCACGTTGCTGGGAACGGGACAAGCCAAGTTTGGGTAAAAGCAGCGCTGCAGGAGACAATCAAACTATGTTCAAGCAGAAGCAGCAATGTAAGATGAGCGCGGCGGATAAAAAAGGGATACGTGAGTGAGATCGTGGTGAGTCTCTCCCGGTATGATTCTGCGCCGTTGCTAGAGCTTGGCCGGTGAGAACTGTCAGTGCGCCATTCGGATCCGAAGAAGAGGGAGTGCTGAGTGTGACCGTCGCAAACAGGCTGAGACGAGAGCAAATGGCGCATACCTGCAACAGCGCTATGGTGCATCCTGCCTCAAGAGTGGACGTGTGATGGGAAGTTAGACGACTGGATAGATATCAATTTCAGATGTCGCGTACTCATACTGAGAGAAGTGAGCATACGCGCCGTGGAATGTCTGCACCATGAGCTGATATGCTAGTGAGCCGTCGCTGAACAGAATCCGTGAGCATGATCAGAAATGAGGTTGATAATCTTGGTCAGCCCAAGATAACGAGTTTTCAGCGAGCCCATCTCGGTCGAGCCGTGGAGCAATGTCCCGCACACGATGCAGATAGACGTATCTTGTGAGATTATATGACGTCAACAGCGGTGACCTTCAAATAAAACAGATTTGAGTAAAATATAATCCGTTGGAGGGACGACACCAGGATGGTTTTCCATTATTTTTACGGAAGGAAACGACAGAGTGAGTCCTCTTGCTTGAGGAAACACAGTTCAATGCATCGAGGGAGAAACCGAGAGCTCCAATCAAAGAGTGAGTTCCCCGCGATGAAAACAGATGCAGCCTGTCAAAAAGGTGGTCGCGTGTTGTCTTGAGTACAGAAGAACAAGCTCATCTCCCGAGTAGAGACATGGCAAGTCTCTTCCTCACCCATAGAACAGCGCTCCCGTCCTCCCCGACCAAAAGATAAAAGTGCGAGCTTCTAGATCACATCGTGAGTGGCGAGCACAGATACCTCCTAGCCTTTGCACCTACCCACTCGTGGGTGACGGGTATCGTAGCGCTTGACAGCCAGTCCATAGCGCACCTAGCGACTAGTGATTAGCGTACCAAACAGAAACCATGGCGGGATCACATACCATTTCTTCAGATCGTGATGCGAACGGACTTCTCAGCTGACCGGCGTTCGGATGATCAAGAACCAGAGTCCTTCTCATAACAGCGGCAGTTGCATTGCGGATGGACGTGTACCCATCCTCTGAGCCAGCTTCGGTGTAGTAGCGACCTAGAGATCATGAGCACCAATCAGAGGGAAAGAACGCCTGCTGTGAGGTAAGACAGGGTTTGACAAGAGCCTAAGTAGCAGCGACGAACAGGTCCCAGCCCTCGTTCCGAAGGAGGTGATTCGCTTTCCATGGCGAACGCGCCTCACTGCCTGCGGGGCCACCATGAACCACGTCTTCAGGTTCATACGATTCTGTGGCCACGGGTCAAATACTGGAAGGCATTGTCAGCAATGTGAGCAAGGCGCGTCTGCGAGCGATGACCGACCTTCCAGGTGCACACATCCAGCAGGAGACCTCAGCGACGCCAAAGCCTACTCAGCGCCAACAAACGATCGGTGAGCCAATGAACCAGCAGCCGGATGGCAGGAGAACCTTCTCCATCGACGATCCGTCTCAGGCTCCCACAGCGCAGTGCTCTATCTAACCGCATAGCCTAACGGTCCGCTGCGACTCAAGTCGGCACCTTACGGGCCATCACGCTCACTCGGCACATCTCACAGCGACACAATGATCTGTACGTCTCGTCAGCACGCGTCCTCACAGCGCATATAACGTTACTTACATGCGGTATGTATTTGCAGGATGGCGGTGGGTGGACGGACGCGCCACACGGTTTTGCGCCGTATCTGGTGCCGGCGCTTAGAGCCTTTGGCCCGGATCGATGCCATGTGGGGCTGTGATTGGGCTGCAACGAATATTTTGTCCGTTTTCCGCCTGCACTCCTTCGACGAAAAATATTGGCCAACGGCTCGAGGGTAACTTATGAAGAGGCAATCCCCTCTAGCTCGGCCAGAGACAAGATACATCTCGCGTTAGGCCAATTGCCACAGTCCGAGCATTTTCTCAACCTTGCTAGATTTTTCGTGTGTGAAATCGAATGCAGTCATACCAAGACCCCTCACACGACCACACTGTCGCTTCAGTTTAGAAATGTGAAAAAATCCAAGAACATTAAAAATTACACTATTTCCTACATATACAAAGCAAACAGCACAAACACACAACAAATTCCGACACCCCTCTTCGTCGCCCCATCGGAGCTCACGGGATGGGTATAAACCACACGCAGCCGACGAAGGGCTCCTGACGCATGTCCCGCGCCGCCAGGCGCATAATGCCTCTCTCCATCGACCGCCTCATGCTCATACAGCGGGGGAAGGGGTCGACGCGCATGCGGAAGATATACTTCTTTGATGATGTTCCCCGGCGAGCGACCTCGGAGGGCCTTGAGCTGGTAGGCTCGCGTGTTGTGCGCGTTGGCACCGAGAACACTATCCACCTCATCAGTAAAAGGGGTAAAAGGGAGAGGGGGAGAGATGTTACCTTGATCGAGCTCCTCGATGCGAGGAGCGGCCCTTCGTCTCGGGGACAAAGAGCAGGTATGAGGACGAAACCCGAGGACGTTAACACCCCCCCCCACCCCGCGTACCCACCGCGAACGCGCCCCCGGGGGCTTGAAACGCACCGAGGAGCTTAGCGGGAAACGTGTAATCACGCCGACGACAAAGTTGACAGAACCACAGGCACGGCCGTGCTGAGGGCTCATACGCCGCGATCCGCGCTACGGAGAGCGGATAAGCCCATCCCGCGGAATACAGGTAAACGGGAACGGGGGCCCTCGCCCCAGGAGCGAATGACCGCCATGCCAAAAGAAGCGGGGATATTGTCCAGCACAGGCCGACGACCGCGAGGCGGCCCGTGCCCTCGGAGAACAAAGAACAGTCCCGAAGCCGGTCATGAGTAGAGAAGAGCCCGCCATGAGCGGGCAAGGATCCGATGAGGAATAGAGAGGATGCGGCCGAGCCGAATGTTGTAGATCCGTTAGTAAGAAGTGCGGGGCAAAGGCAAACAGACCACAGCTTGTAGAGCCCTGAAGCCGAAAGGACGAACTGAGCATGGACTGGAGTCGTTCGTTGAAGCCCGAACTGAGGAGAAGATGTATTAAGCCTGTAGTACAGCGGATCACGTTATCACCTCCGCCAGAACTAGTCTGCATGAACATGAACGATCACGGAGGCGAAGCATCGCGCGCCGTGTTGCGCGGCAACCGTGTGAAGACAGCTCCTTGCTATCCCGCGCTGCCACGCTGTGGCTCGTCAGTCCTTCTCCGCCTCGAGCAGCACATGGATGTCCCTGCAAATTCCAATCAGCGTCTGGCATCATAACGTTGAAGAGGCTGCAGACGTACAGTAGAAAGATCGCGCGCAGCCCTGGATCGGCGTGTGGCGCAGACGCAGCAGCGACCTGGTACGCCTTGTCGTAGCGGCCCTTGCCCAATCAACCAAAGCGGGGACTCGGGGCACAAGAACACCTGGCTCATGATAATCATCACCGCAGGAATACCCCGCCTGCACGAAAAACAACCCGTCAGCATATACCCTAGTAGAGGATGGGGGCGGACGTACGCTGCCGAGCATGAGCCGCCAGTTGAGGCCGGTGATGTTGTGCTTGTCGGGGACGTGGTAGAACGCGAGGTCCATGACGTTTCCGATCATAATCCCAAACGCCGTCCACATTTGCCTTTGCCCCCCGTCAGTACCTTTATCACCCTTAATAACGACAGGAGCACCTTACCACATCATAACAAGCGCACCCCTAATAACCGCCGGCGCACACTCCGCCGCAATACACGGGCACCGTCGTCGACTTGGGCCCAATCCCGAACCCGAGGATGAAGCGCGCGACAAAAGGTAGTGCTGCCAGGGAGTTCGTGACGCCCTGCCAGATGCACGTCGCGAACGAGAGGAGGCGGTGAGGAAAGATCGTGCCCCGGCGCCCGAGCCACTGGTTCAGCGGGTGCGTGAGCCAGCAGGATATCACGCGCCCGCAGCAGTAGCCAGAGCTATGTGAGGAAGTGAGGAAAATTAGGGTGGGTAAGGTGGAGGCATAAAGGGGAGGGAGGAGCGTACGTAGGGTGCCGAGTTGACGAGGCCGAGCAGCCATTGGTTCCGCCCGGCGTTTCCGTCCGTCGCGTTCGGGTCGATGTGGAACTGCTTCGCGAAAAAGAGGTTCGCGCCGTTGATCACGGACTCGTCCATCTGCCCCCGCGGATCAGCATGCGGCGGCAACAAGAACACAGGAGACGGACGTACACCCTGGACGGCCGCGGCGAGCGAGCAGAAGGACGACGAGGTAGTAGAGCTGCCAGGGCTGATCCCAGCGGTGCGTCAACCTCCCGTCCTTGAACACAGCCTTATCCTCGCTCGCTGAGCTGCTCCAAGCTCTCAAACGCGGCGGGGGTCCTGCGCGACGAGCGCGCCCTTCTGGAGCTCGTCGACTGATGTGCTCGAGGCCGTGACCGCAGCGCGCGCAAAAAGCGCGAAGCGCGCGGAGGGCCTTGCGCCATCAACTTGTCGTGCGGGATCCCCGCGAGCCGGGTTCGTGATCTTGGCGTATTCGTTCCAGTCACCGCACCATTGTCCGATGTGCTGATAGCACACGACTGCCCGAGTCGTCGGAACGCGAGCTCCGTAGTTTCTCCGCCGGCGCGGTTACGTTTCTCGTTTTCCGTAAGACCATGATTTCGTTAGAGGGTGGGGTGGGAGAGATGCGGGGCGGGCCCCTGGGAAGAGAAGGTGGCGAGGGAGGCGCGGGATTGAAAAGTGTCGGTCTGCACCACAGGGACGCTCGCTGGATTTTATAGAGCCGGTGGTTGGGCCCCCTCGCCCGCGGTGCTCTCGCGCCGGACGATAAGCATCAGAAGACGAGCGCCCGACCCCACACGCATTTTCCATCATCCGAAGACCGGAAGGTGGGGCGCCCGCAACAGAAATTTTGAGGGGCACCGATCGCTTCCTTTTTTTCCCCAACCGCGTGGTCGCTTACCCCACACGCTAGCGCCCGCCGCCGCCTTCGCCGCGCGCAGTCATCCCCGCGAGGACAACAAAAGCGGACCTTGCCGTCCTCCTGTCCGATAGGCTCAACTAGCCGAAATCTGAAAAGGCGAGAAGAATCTGCTTACCGGCGTACTTTGCGCTCGCCCCTAACCCCCCCTTTCTCGCACTTCTAACACAAAAAAAACTCGTCCGGCTAGAGAGGGGCGCACGGAAGAGCCTTGTCCTTTGGCGGTTATGTCACCGTCAGACAGAAATTCATCGTCTGCGTAACTGTGATCAACGGCATGAAAACTGGCAGTCCCCTGTGCGACCGGGGTTCGTGTGAATTTGAAGGTCGGTGGTGGAGCATCACATGGGTGTTCCTGTGAGCCAAATCTCTCACCGCCAGATCAGCATCGTATCTACGCAGGAGAGGTTAACAAGTGGGCAGACGGCCTGCGCGGGAAGACCGCGAAAGGGCACACCGAGGCTCTCGCCAATACACTCACGCCTTCAGACGCACACATGCCACCCCCCCGCGAAATGAAAACAACGAGCAGCACTCACCAGTATAGTCCGGCCCACAGAAACTCGCACCCGGCTGGACGCCCCCGGCGGGTGAGACACGCCCATCGATGTTCCGTGACGGGAGGGCCTCCTTTTTTTGCGCGGTCGCGCACACAAAACCGGCCCGCGCTCGCTTATCACGGCGCGCGCGTCGTCGCAGCGGTGCAGTGCAGCCCCATCACGAAGCAGCGGTCAGCTGCGTGCGCCCCTCTGCTCTCCCCGCGAGCATCTGCGCATACGTCCCAGCCACGCCTATTCAGTACGACTAAAGAAATTTTCTTGCGGCAAGGGGCGGGAGAAACGCAGAGGACGGGAGACGTCGGCTCGCGTACGAAAAAAAAAAAAGGTCCGAGGAGGTGGTGGAGCGAGAAGAGCGCAAACAATTGCAAAGCGATCGCCGATGGGCATCTGTGGCCGCAAAAGTTGTGATCGGCGCACAGCGGACCCGGCAGTCCCGGCCCCGCGCCCCCACGTCATACGCCCCCTTTGGGCGAACGATCCTCGGGAAAAATTTTCAGTTCTCTTCTCATCCCCTCTTTTTTTTTTGTTTCGTGACGAGGCTCCATCCTGTGCGGCACCGACGACAAATTCCACGGGTCCTCGCAGGCACGGAAGGACCATGGCGAGTGCTCCTGCGCCGCCCCAACGGATCTCGTCGCACGGTGAGCACACCGTGGAGCACCCAACGCCAAACTAAAATCAGCGCATCGTCGCAGCACAAAACCCAAGATTCGCGGACGACACATAACCCGCCGCTGCGCCGATCGACGCGCTACAGCCTTCCCCCGTGCCCATGATGATCGTCCGCAGGCCTCTCCACCACCACCCACGACAACAGCCCCCACCCACGACAGCAACCTCTCACAACCCCGCTCGTTCCAAGGCCCCCTCTCACAAACCTGAACCCGCCATGCCCAGCAGGCGACCATCACAGTCCGAGGGTTTTCGCTGGCATGTACAAAACGCAGCCGCCCGGCACCCTCGGCACGGCGCCCCAGCCTCTACTTTCACGCTATCCAGTCTGCGGCCTTACTACGGCACAGCGCAGAAGTCTGAGACTTTGAGATGTGAGATGCGCTGTGCCTCGTTCAAAGTCCACGCTTGCCCGTGGATTGCCGGGCGGGGTACCGTTGCGGCTTCGGGGGTTTGGGAGAAGGTGAGTGGGTCGTTTACTTATACCGCGAGAGTGTTCTCATTCTCTTGCTCAGAGGGGGTGGAAAGAGTGCGCGAGACGACCCAGATGTAGAGGCCTCTGCGGTGTGGGGAGTGTAACTGGGACTCACGACGAAAGCTGCTATGAGAGTTTGGGTCAGATGCCTCGTCGTAAGGTGGGTGAAAATGCCAGCGGGCGTAGAGATACTGAAGCCGAACGTTTATGCTAGGTTAGACTTCACGCCCAGTGAGATCGTTCCTACGACTCCGACCCCCGAGCCACGCCTGGAACGCTCATAAAGGGATCCGGTCGAACGACCAAAACCAGTACGGCGACGCTCGTACACCACCATTCGGGGAAAAAAACGGACTGATGTGATCCGTGACGAGACCACGAAAAGAAAAAAAAAAAAAAAGAACAATGCACTGGGAAATAGGGTCCTGTTTTGAGGGCTGCCCCTGGTCGACCAAAGGTTGAATTTACGACTCCAAAACTCAATCCCCGCCACGACTGGAAGCGCAAGTTGACCTCAAGCTCGGACGACGGCACGCGTCGGACGGTAACGGCATGCGTTATGGACGCTCCCACAGCGGAGCCTCGCCAAAGTGCCTCCAAGCGGCGGCCGCAAGCCGACTGCAGGTGGTGGCCTCGTATAGTGGGGAAGCCGACAAACCTACATCCAATGCTTGCCAGGACATCATCTCAGGAATGCGACGTCTATCGGTGAAGACGGAGTTACCATTGGGAACCGCAAGGACTGTGCTCGTCGTTGATTTGTCGCATCAACGCAGACCTTTCTTTGGTCAGCTGGAGGATTGTAGCGACGTTCGTCCCGCCGCCGATTCCGTCCTCCTGTCCAGCCTCCCACTGGCCCCCTCGTCCGAACGACAGAGCTATAACCTGGTGAAATCAAGCCGGTCTGTTTTCTCGACACTGTCTGGGATATTAACGTGGCTTCTTCGAGCAAGCTCTGCCCACTGGCATCCAGGCGTGTTCGCATCCTGTGACACGCCGCCCGCGTCTCCCGTGATCACACCTCGGACGGCTTTGTCAATCTTCGATTCAAGAGAAGCCCGTACACACGGCTCGACGCAAGACTGATCCCAGCTCTACGCATACAGCCAACTCATCCGCTAACGCTGCTGCTCGCGCACCGACGTCCCACGCCGTAAACACTTCTCTCGCAGATATCTCTGCCCCCCTTTCGCAGCCTTCCGAACCCCCAGACGAGTAGCCACCAGAGAAACACGCGGCCATCCTCTCGCACCATCGGGTTGCTTTCAGCGCAGGCCAGTACAGCTCCGTCTACACCTCCGAATACCTCCCGCGGCAGCTCCTCAGGTTCCTACCTCCCATACCACGCCTTGCACCACTACCCCTCCCGCGTCGAACATCCCGAGTACTAGCCATCTTTACCTGCCTGCCCAGTGACGTGACCTCGACAACCACGACAGGCGCCTGTGTCCCGTGGGCTCCTTGATTACACACGCGGCGGGTCTGGATCCGCTGCCGATTGGCGTCGCACGTTAGAAAAACCAGCATTTAATACTACAGATTGCCAGAGTAAGATTTCTACGCTGTGGCTAGGTGGGAGGCCGTGTGACTTAGCGGATCAGCTGGTTAACTGTGATGAGTTAGAGCGGTGGACGTCCGGTGACGCGCCGCCTCGCTCTGGTCTTGTGGAACGTACCCCGCTCATCTCTGGGTCAGCACAAGGAACAAGCAGCACTATCGTTTGGTTTGTGTTTAGGCGCAAACGTTTTATTGTTGCAGGTAGTGGTTTGAGCCCGTGTACATAATTACTGTGCTGTTCGCTTCGGCAAGATGGTTCCAGAGTTCAAAACGTCGGTGACCCGCCCTTTCAAGCGATGACAATTGACAAACACGAAATGACATGCGCTCCACGCATGACCTGCGCGCATAGACCAGGCTGCCGATCCACACGTCGCAGGCGCGCGCTTTGACAAGCTTGTTGACGCGGTCTCCCAGTACTGGCGGCCCGACAGACGGTGTCTAGTATAGGCCCATGGGGGCCGAGCGTGCACAGGACCCGTACGGTATTTCACACGGGCAGCGACCGGGAAAAAGTATTTCGAAAGCAGTGAAGGAAACGACGGCCAGGTGCATTAGAATAGCATTTTATTCGTGACATTACAACTACAGCCACAAAGTGCATTGGAGATAGTCTAAGAGCAAGCAAGACAACAAGACAATAGCGACGAGAAGACCGTTCGTGTGGGCAACCACATATACAACTCGTGAGGAGGTGGAGAGGGTGGTGGAGTGTAGTGATAGTGATGAGGTGATCAGAATATGTGAAGGAGGTGTATTGTGCAGAAAAGTGAATAGAGAAATGTAAAATTAATCATGGACGATGAGGAAACGCGGTGAAGACCCGAGTGGTGGCGGGGAATTTTGAGTGTAAGTGACGGCTAGATGGATCTAGTCGGTTGCTGAGGCTTCTTGGTGGCGTGGCGGAGGTCGAAGTCGGGAGGGAGTCGAGTGTCGGAAAGTATGGGGTGGGAGGGCGGGTGTTGTCGACCATTAAGAGACGCCGCGGGTTGGGACCTTTCAGCTGTCACGCTAGTGGGCCTAGTGGTATTTGGTGACTGGATATGCGCCGGTGTTGCCTGGAGAAAATTGTCTGCCAAGAAGGGTAGGGGGTGGTGTGCAAGAGGATGCGCATTGCCTATTGCCGTCGAAGAGGCTATACCTTGTCTAGGACGCATGGCAGAAGTAACAAAGGGTTCATGTGAAGCTTTTACTGATAGCTGTATACAAATGTCGCTATGGTCCGGGCTAGCCGAAAGAGGCTACGTCCTAGGCCTATGCACGGGTGGGAGACGTTCGGACACGGGTGGCGGCCTAATCGAAGTCAGAAGAACCATCGCTCTGTGATAAGCAGCCGCACTGTTCGCATATAGCGCCCACATGGTTCTTGATCCGATGGAGTCCCGAGGCGCAGGGCCATATCGAAGCTTGGGGAATCTGCGAGCAGTTTTGGCGTGCAACACACATGGTCCGGTGAGCATTGATCGGGACTCTGGGGTTGTCGACACAGAACGATGGCTAACGAACTACTTACCCATGGTGAGTTGACAGGAGGTGCGCTTAGGCTGACTCGGATGAGGCCGCACGAGCTTTGGGGCTTTGGTTGGAGGAGGTAAGGGGTCGAAATAGTTGGGGGTGCAGAAGGATCTTTCACGGTCTACTGTTGGGGTATAAGACGAAGGTGGGTAATATGCTTTAGAGGGGGACCGTCAACGGCGCGACCCCCGGGGGTAACGCAGGAGGACATAATAGTAAATACACTTACGCGAGCTGCTCGTATGAGTTCTGCGAGCTAGAAATGCCTCACAGACAGACACGGTCACGAGGAGTGCTCGCGTTAGAGTTGAGGCGGGAGTGGAAGGGACGGTCCGTCGCAAAGTTGAAGAGGGGTGAGCAGGTCGGTGTCAGAAGACGCATCCGACATGGGCGACGTCGGTGTCGATTTTCAGAGGTAAGGAATGCGAACATTGATTCGCAAAAGAATAGTGCGTTTCGAGTCCTGGAGGAGGAGGAAGTGAGCCCGCGGCGCGCTTATGAGTTAAGTGATCGCTTAGTGGACCCACAGTGTATAGTACACGTGTGTCCTCCTCGAAGTCACTGGAGTAGTGAGCTTTTGCGCTTCATTGGAGGGTCATGGTGGGTTATTTTTTTTTTTTTTGTGGAGTGTCGGCTACGAAGGGGCGAACGGGGTAGGCGTCTAACTACGAGGACTGGGAGGCGACGAGTTGGAGGTCGAGGAGAGGAGAAAGTGAGGGGGGTTGTGAAGTGCCAGAGGTGAACCGTTTATGACCGCTTTGTTTTGATTTATATTGATTTTTCTCAGTCAAGCCGGTATCTCTTGCTTACCTAACCCTGTGAATCTCCTCCGTTGGGCCTCGGGCACTACTGAGGGAGGAAGCCGATTGGGCTGCAACCGGTTCTGGGGCTAGAATTTGAGGGTACGTCCCGGAGTTCTACAATCAAGCTTTCGGCGGTGTCTGCATCTTTCAAATTGTCACGGCCGTCACTCACGTATGCCTCTCGCGGAGTCTTCCGACGTCACGCCAGGTTCGCCGTCACGCACCGGAGTCTCTGGGGCCTGGTCGTCAATCGCGGTGGATTTCTGTCAGAACACCGCGGCAGGTCGAAGCCTCCAGCACAGGAAGTGAAGCAGAGAGGTGTTCCCATCATTACGCTTTCGCTGTGCAAACAAGGCCCGGGCTTGTACTCTTCGCACGTTTGAATGTGGGTCCGCGTCTCGGCGGCTTTTTGCGCAAGACGGCGGAAGGTGTGAATCTGGGCGGGTAGGCGACGCACGCCAGGAGGGGGCGATACAGAAAACGCGACAAGGGATGCACCTATCAATGGCAACGTAATCCAACAATATTGTTACGACGCCGAGCTGCTCACAACAGTACGGTCCCTGACGCCGCCCACATAACGGCCACCGACCGTCTTGGCTGGGGTGTAACATCGCATGACGATTCCACAAGAAATTAGCTTTGTGCCATCGAAATAAATCGTTAGCGCGCAAGAGAATTAAAATGTAATACGGCTAACCAGCATGCAGTGTTTCCCATGAATCCATCTGTCGTCATTGCGTTGAGCGTCCTGGGAATTCAAGGGTATGATCGAATGCGCCAGCGTGACCACCGCTTCCCAAAAGCTCAGCTCGCGCCTCAAGGATTCCGCGTCAGGCCGGAAGCGCGCCTCGTCCTGCCCACGCGACAGCGATATCTTTACGACGGGACCAGACCCTTGCTGCGCAGATACTCGTAGTGCTCTTGCCTGTGATTCAGTACTTCTTTGTCGACGTCTCGACGCCACAGTGGAAGTCCAATCTAGAATTGCGATTTGAATGGGGGTCAGATTGGATAGAGGTGGAGCTTACCATGCCGATAATGTTGTATATTTGCGACATAAACCCGCTGTTGCCGGGCGACGACCCTCGCGTCGACGCGCGGAAGGTGTGGGTGATAAAGTCGTATGTGATATGGAAATCACCCTTCTCAACACCTATACGACGGATGAGTGACTGCAATATCCACGAGTGGCGAGGAGCTCACCCTTAAGCAAATGCGCCGCCCGCGACACCTCGGGTTGCGAGCCTTCGTCTTCCCGTTCTCCTCAATCTTCAGTGTAACCTTGGGCTTCACTTTGTTTTCCTCGACGAAGCCCGGGCTGAAAATGGTGCCAGGGAAGGAGATGTGCACGCCGATGCCGTAAGAGCAGGAATTCGCTCTGAAGTGCCTCTGCAAGCCCGCGTATCGCAAACTTTGCCAGGCGAGTACGGCGAATATCCAACCATAGAAAAGTACCCGAGGACTGAGGACACGAAAACGATCTTGCCACTTCACGCCCTCCGCCACCATGCGCTTCGACGCGGCCCTGTGGGCCAGTGTGAGCATAATATCCGCGAAGCGAGCAGCGGATACGCACCAATGCAGGCCACGCCTGTACCCAATACGTCTCGTCCATACACTCTCTCAGTTGCGCCTCCGTCTGCTCAACCCAGAAGCCAGGTCGTGACTTGCCCGCGCAGAGGAACAGCGCGTCGGGGCAGTGTCCGTCGATGCGCTACGGCTGCAGCGTCGCGAGAAGCTGCTTTACTGCTTGTTTTGAAACTATCGACGCCATACGAGTACGCGCGGCAGAATCTGGTCGGGCGACTGTCGTGCTGCCTGGAAACACGGGGTCGGCTTTTCAGTGAAGGAACAGGAAAGAAGATCAGAGCGCACCTCCAGTTCTTTGAGTGCGTGCGTCAAGCCGTTCTGGGATATGCCGGGGGGCGAGGGGGGGGGTGTTTGCGGGGCGCCAATGGAGACGTGCGCGCCGCGCTTCGTGAGGAGGACGGCGAGTGACAAGAGCCCAGACCTGCTGACCCGGCCTGTCACCAGACAGTGCTGAACGCGATGAGCACACGTCTCAGGGTGAGGACTACGACTGTGCTTCACCTTGGACCGTGGATCCCACTTCTGCTTGCCTGAGAACATGGCAGGGACAGACGCGAAACCGAACCAAGTTGTGGCGAGAGCAACGCATGCTGCGAGGAGGGTGGTAGCCGAAAATCATGCTCGCGTCGACGCTCACTTTGATGGACGCTCGGACGCTTTTACGACAGTCGAGGTGCTGGTTCCCGAATGACAGTCGTGCGTTGGAAGCAAGTCGTAGAGCGAGTATAGAATCGCGTGCTGAAGGTGGCCGTGGTGTTGGTCCAGGACGTGTTCATCGTAGCCGCTGCCCAGGCTTGGCAACCCCGAGAGAGGTGGCGAGATGGTGGTGCAAGCTCAACGTGTCGTCGATGTCCGCCAGCAGCGGTATGTCTCTCGCAAGTCACTCCCAGTAGACGCCAATGTCTGAAATGTCACTGGGACCCGGTATATGTCTAAGGTTTGTCAAAGGCCGCGCGCGCTGTCGGAGGCTGCCTTTGGGCGCCATCAAGACGCCGTTTGATGCGCCTTTCCAAATCCGTGCGTCCGCATCTCCGACCCGGCTGCACGCGGACGAGCTCCAGAGTTACACGTTGAACGGCCACGACCATGGAGAACGCAGGACTGCCAGAGCTGTTTGACCTGACCCGCTGCTCGATTATCTCTCTGCGCACCTTCCGCCTCAGCTAGCTACGACATCGCCGAGACACTCCTCACACACACATACTCACTGGGCTCCTCGCTCTTTGTCCTTGTCCGCACCCTACTTCTCCAACTCACACGACCTTCCAACTTCGATGTACAGCAGGTCCTACCACCGCTCATAACTCTGCTCGCCCGCGTATCTTTGCCCTCGTGAGCTTCTACCGTACGCGACGGGCCCCCTGGATGATTCCGCACCGCGTTTCGCGTTCGTCAAATGGGGGTTCATCCTCTCCACTCTCGGGCAGCGCCGCCAGCGGGTTACTTCCTCCTCGCCAACGCGAACGTCGACGCGGCCAGGCGGCGGCCTGGCGAACTTTGGTGGCGGTCTTTCTGAACCTACGCTCTGGCCCTGGCATGCTCATATGGCATGTTCAACCCGGACCAGCAGGGTCAAGCTGGTCGCAGGACGCGTACAGGCGCGGGCGGCCGGACGCGTACAGGCGCTGGGACGGCCGGACGCGCTCAAAGACACAGAAGAAGGACCGCCCGAAAGCGTACGACTCGTGGGATAAACACCTGCGAGTGGCAGCGTAGCAGCGAGCAGGCGTATCACCAGGGTGGGGACGGCGACGGCGTGCGCGAACGTTCAGAAGGTCATCGGGGACATGCTCGGCTCGGCATGGGTGCGTGCTGTTCGAGAGTCGGGGTGGTGCGGAGGCTGCTAAGGGCGTCGCTGGCGAGTTCAACAAAGGTCTGCAGGGGGATAATGAGAAGGACGACAAGTCGCGCGTAAAAGTACAACGGGCAAGGGAAAGAACACAAAGTCGCGATAGCGTCGATGCGATACTGGGTACTAGGCTGTAATGTAAGTGGTCAAAGTCAACTTGCCCGGGTGTTGTGAGATGCTCAGATTATGCTCCTAGTTATTTCAGACTCTTGATTAATCAACATGTGTGTTTCCCCGGCCCTTGCTCCCACGACTATTTACACGGACGGAAGTGTTTTTGCCTCCCCCGCAAATAAGCCACATGATAGTAATCCACATAGCACGCAGTCCCGAGGACAGCTGATTCGGTGCATGTTCAAATTCGTCCTCATCGAGAAGTCTGTCCTCGCAATGCTGCTGGTAACGTACCTTTCCGATAGTCCATACCTCATCCTGATGACCGTCCAACAAGTATGTAGAAACATCCCAGGCCGTCCTATGGTCCAGTAAAGAATACCCATATGGGCGTCATCGCCCCGTTCAAGGTTTTGCTCGTAGCGTTGGGCGTATCAATCTTGGGTCTCATCGTCATTCATCAAATTCAACCGCGTATACTGCACACAAAAAACACAGACTACAACGATGAGATACAGACGCGAACCTTGTAGTAATCGGCATATAGGGGATATCTTCGCGACCTACTCGGTCTTCGACTATTGCATTCAAGCCATCGATTGGGTAGAGTCAGGATTGGCGACGTCGCTGCTGGTCCTCTGGCGTTTTGATAAACGTGCTGCTCAGATGCAGTCGGGGGTAGCGTCCTCGTTTTCGCTTGCCCTGCGGCGCAGACTGGGTCCCCCGAGCCGTGGCACATTGTGAAATTGGTACACACTGCTCTTCTTCGTCCTCGGAGGATTCGCCGATCTGCAAATCGAGCCCACAATCTCTAAGGTACAGAACGCCTTCGTGGAGGATATCTTGCAAATTGTCGTACAGAGCCCCGCACATCGTGGCGAATGGAGGCTGCGACTTGGCCAAGTGACGCTCATCATCCGCCGCCAAGATATTGTTGGTAAAGCTTCCGTCTAAACCCATTGAGACATCGCTCGCGATGATGTTCACTTGAGGAAGTAGCCCGATGAAGCTGTCAGCGAACATGCTCTTGATCCTTTATCTGGGCAAAGTACCGATGCAGAGGCGTTGTGAAAGAGCTCCGCTGCGGCTGTTCTCTTGATTTTCGAGGTGCTCAATCCACTCCGCGTCCGAATTCTGTGCCGGCGTTCGAAATTCCGAGCACACAAGAAGCCAAATCGCGAGCCATAGGACAGATTCCATATCGTGAAGGGGTGTTGTACCGGAATTCATCGGGATCGTAATGATTTCACACGGGGTCGAGGGCCGCCTCGGGGAAGATAGAGGCTTCGGAGGCAGTGGACGCGAATTCGCCATCATCGTCAGAGCGGATGAGTGTCCACCTGTACCTGCCTTTGCTTGTAGGAGGAGTGGCGCGGGCCTTTTTTTTTGCTGACATGACGAGGTCTTGAGTTGGCTTGCGCTGCGCTACGTAGCAGTAGCGTTGAACTTGTACCTCGGTTGCTATGAACCCCGGAGTACCCTACCCTCAATAGTGAGTTGAAAGCAATTTTACCGTCAAGAGTAAACCGAGTGTACCGTAAGAGCTCCGTGTTTCTCATGATCTTCCTCCTGTTGGGGGCGTATTCGAGATCAGAGAGCTTCCCCACTCCGTTGACTACAAGGACGTTGCCAGAGCTGATGTCGCGATGTACCCACCCGCACTCCTGCGCCTGTGGAGTACCTTCAAGCCTGTCCCATCCTTAAGTCTGGTGAATACTACACGGACAGTGTGGAAGGGTAATTCGATT